>CM065656.1:11093671-11166712 GCA_033220385.1 Triplophysa yarkandensis | reverse complement strand
CTCCGGTCTCTCTCTCTCTCTCTCTCTCTCTCTCTCTCTCTGGTCTCTCTCCTCTCTCTCTCTCTCTCTCTCTCTCTCTGAAGAGTTAGCTTTTTTCCTAACTCCACAGCTGTGTGAGCAGGCAGTACAAAAGTGCAGATACAGGCTAGAAACAAACAGATAGATAAGGAGAGGGAGAGAGGGAGAGAGGGAGAGAAGAGTCAGAAAGAGTAAGAGGAAAATCCTCAGGAATGCTGTTGATCTGAAGTCTTTGTTGAAGGTAAGAGATCACAGATTCTCTCTGTGTCATTTTTGTTGGACTACATCGGTTCTTTAGAGCTCTTTAATGTTTTTCAGTCATCTGTATTTCTAGAGTTCAGGAATTCTGTGGACACAGATGATCAGTGTGGGTTTCAGATCAATTCTGGACATCTTTCTTTTTCTTTTTAGGTGCTTCCTTTTGGTCTCCTGTTTATATGTGTGGTAAAGAAATTGCATTTACATGAAAAGGTCCTGAATTCAATGAGAGCAAACATTGAAGCATCTTTACGCATGGTTGTCAACATCTGGGAAATCTGAGCATTGTTTATTTTCTTTATTTGTGTGTGAGAAGGGGACAGTGATGTTGTGTGCTGGCTTTAACCCTTTATTTGACTTGTCTTTCAGTTTTTAAAACAGTGTGCGCGCGTGTGTGTGTATGTGTGTGTGTGTGTGTGTGTGTGTGTGTGTGTGTGTATGGGAGCATATGTGTGTGTGTGTGTGTGTGTGTGTGTGTGTGTGTGTGTGTGGTGTGTGTGTGCTTGTGTGAGTAAACATTTCAAAGTTACCACTCATTCATGAACAGTACACTGCTTATTAAGACTGTACAACTGTATCAGAATTGTGAGGTTGGTTTTGTGTTGTATGGCTACACTAAAACTGAGAGTTAATGTAAGATCAGACTTGTCTTTCCAGCTGTGATCTTAAGATATTTGAGATCTCATTTGAAATACTTTACTTTTGCCTTTTTTTGTTTTATCAAATTTTAGAATTTTTTTTTATAAAGATAAAGAACAGACGAGATGAACATTCATCTCGTGTGCACAAATGTGTGATGTAATGCACATGTAAAGGTTTATAAAAAGACATTTGTCACTAGTCTACTCGTGTTTAACAGTTTGTGTTTAACAGGTTGTGTTTAACCGTTCATGTTCTCACGCAGTGAAGCAGAACCTTCGACATGTTCATAATGTTCTAGAAAAGTCTGTTACTCATCAGTCTTATTGTTGTGTCATGAGAAGGTTCTGTTCAGATAGAGAACACAAAGTTATTAGTCATTACTGTGACTTAAAGAAACTCAAGTTCTGCATCACCGGGTGTTTCTTGCCGGGCAATATTGCATTCCAGTCTGATTGTAAATGTGGTTTCCATTAGCAGCAACTGCACACTAGCGAGTGCACACGACAGCCCGTGTGTCATTCACAATGTAATGCTTTAAGTTATTTTAAAGTACTTTGACTTTCTGAAGACTTAAAACATTTATCACTTTCTCTAAACAGCCTGAAATCTTCCATAAATACATACAGTTGTTTGATACAAACATATAAAATAAGTTTAGCGGAACTGATGTGTTAGGTCTGTGAATGTTTTACTTTTAGATAAACACATATTATAATTTGAAAACATTTGAAAACATAATATCGCTTTTTAAAATATTTTTTATGACCAAAATATCTAGTGTTATTGCGTAAAAAAATACAGTATACTAACCAATGACAATCAAAAGATTAGTTGTGTCTTTATCGGAGCTGGGGTTTATAATATTTCTCCTGAAATGAGAAGAACAAACTTTGTTGCCAAGATTCCATGTGCTGGAAATCCTGGTTCAGTTTGGCCAAATAAATCAGACAGTGTTTTTTTGGACACTTTTCTCTCCGATTTTTTTGTCGTAGACAACAGACGAAATGGAGAACTTTACTTTCAGAACATTTTGTGTTAAAATGTAAAGACATGAATTTAATTTTGTGTTGTTGACTGAGTATGACTAACCATTTACCATGTTGCTACAACCAACACCATGTCTGCGTCTCAAATCGTGTACCATGACAGTACGTACTGATATAAAATCAGGTACGTACCTACTGACTGTTGAAACAGTGTGGTCTGTATAGTAAGAGCGGGAAGTAGTATGTATATAATACAGACATACTGTATCTGCCATTATTAACGTGACCCATATGTGCTTTGACCTCTGACGTATTAAATGAAAATTCTGTCATCATTTAATATAAATTTCTTTGTTCTAATGAACACAAAGAAAGATATTTTGAAGAATACTGGTAACCAAGCACTTCCTGGACCCCATTAACTAACTGTAATGCCAAGCCAGCAGAGAGAGCTGTCACTCGAGTATGACTGAGTGCTCCCTCTGCCACTAAAACATTCACTTCCTGTTTGGGACTATTTAGCCACAGACCATGTGATTTGACTTTGCAAAGTTTTGATTGTTTTACTAAAGTGTCTCTGATAACCTCTGGGACCGTTTTAAGATCGGACGGCTTTATGTATATCAACCACCTGCCTGTTCACCTGTTTGTTGCTATGCTGCTATTTTAAATAAACCACTGCATATGGATTCTAACGCCGCCTCAGCATCTTCGTAACAGAAGACATTGCCTACCCTGAATCCAGCGGAGGTTTGTGCAATACTCTAGCCTGATGATGTCATCAGCCTGTGACGGGCAGTATAAGGATGGTCTTCTTTGTGAAGAAGACCACCGCTATCAGCAATCAGTTCTCCGCTCTACCACCGCTGGACCATATTCCGGCTCCTTTGGACCACCTCCCTCCGCTCTTTCTCTCCGTTGACTGAAAACGACGCTGCAAGAATCATCGTGTCGAATCACCCGACTACCTGCTCGCTGGACCCCATCCCCACCCATCTCCTGCAAGACATCTCTCCTTCGGTCATTCCTGCAATTACTCACATCATCAACTCATCGCTCAACTCTGGCACATTTCCTACTGCTTTCAAAGAAGCCTGGATCACCCCGCTGTTGAAGAAACCCTCGCTGAATTCCGCACTTCTAGACAACTACAGACCAGTCTCTCTACTGCCCTTCATCGGAAAGACCCTGGAACGTGTCGTCTCAGATCAACTCTCGGCCTATCTTACTCTACACAACCTCTTGGACAGCAACCAGTCAGGCTTTAAGAAAGGACACTCTACAGAGACAGCTCTGCTCTCAGTTGTTGAAGACCTACGACTGGCAAGGGCGGCCTCCATGTCATCCGTTCTCATCCTGCTAGACTTATCCGCTGCTTTTGACACCGTTAACCACTGTATTCTCCTTTCGACTCTCAAGGAAATGGGCGTCTCCGACAAGGCTCTCCAATGGTTCGTATCCTAGCTCTCGGGTAGATCCTTCAAGGTTTCGTGGGGAGATGAAGTCTCAGAACCGCAACATCTTGACACCGGTGTACCTCAGGGCTCAGTTCTTGGACTCTTCTCGATCTACATGACATCACTGGGATCAGTCATTCGTAAGCATGGCTTCTCCTACCACTGTTATGCGGATGACACGCAACTCCACCTTGAGTTTCATCCGGAAGATCAGACCATTTCGACCGAGTCTCAGCATGTCTGAGCGACATCTCCCTCTGGATGAAGCAACACCACCTACAACTTAACCTTGCAAAAAACGGAACTTCTTGTCATCCCTGCCAACCCGAAGACTCGTCACGACCTTTCTATCCAACTAGGAGCATCAACCATTGTGCACTCCAGGTCTGCGAGAAACTTGGGAGTGATCATCGATGATCAGCTCAACTTCACAGATCATGATTACTCCCAAGTTTCTCGCAGAACTGGAGGGCACAATGGTTGATGATCCTAGTTGGATAGAAAGGTCGTAACGGGTCTTCAAGTAGGCAGGGATGACAAGAAGTTCTGTTTTTGCAAGGTTCGGGTCGAAATCGTCTAACCTTCAGGATGAAACCCAAGGTGGAGTTGCGTATCGTCCGCATAACAGTGGTAGGAGAAGCCATACTTGCAAATGACTGATCGAAGTGTTGTCATGTAGATCGAGAAGAGCAACGGTCCAAGGACTGAGCCCTGAGGTACACCGGTGTCGAGACGTTGTGGTTTTGAGACTTCACCTCCCCACAAAAACCTGAAGGATCAACTCGAGATGTATGATCCGAATTATTGGAGAGCCAGAGGATGAGGTCCTGACGGGAGTTTTTCAGGGAATATGAGGGACGCGGGTAATATATAGTCAGACTCGGCTTTGCGTCAATTCAACCCAACTCGCCGTTGCTTCAAATCAGTGGAGCTGCAGGTATCCACACTCTCGAGCAGAAGCTGTGCTGAACTGCAGCCCCCCACAGGCAGGTGAGAAGGCCGTTCTGAGAGCCACAGAACCTCCCTTTACCAGGATGTTGAAGGAGATCGATCCTCTGGTCCCCCTGTCCCAGTACCTGCATGCTTGGGCTCTGCTTTGCAGACCATGGGCACGGTTGTTAGAGTGAACGATCAGTCTTGGCTTCGCTATCCAGTTGGCCAGACCCACCCAAGTTCCGGGGTTACCTCTTTACCTTGATACGAAGAGTCGATTCCTCCATTCTTCGGGCAGAGGTGGCATCACTTTTGGCAGAAGAAGCGATCGAACACGGGATGGACGTGTCCTGGCTGTACTGGCATATCAATTGCCTAGAGTTGTTAGCGTTCATGCCTGCCCTCAAGAGGTTCCAGCCCCTCATACAGAGCAAGCATTGGCTAGTACCGACAAGGTGGCGTACGCTTGCGTCAAATGTCACAACCTGTCTGACGCCTGCTGCTCCTCTGGGGTCAGCAGGCAATAAAAGTCAGCATTCCGTATTTTTCCCAGGCTACCTGAACAAGACAGCCGATGGGCACTCTCGCAGATGTTGCCTTGCTGGGAGTGGTGACCCCATCCCGGAACGGTCCAGCGCATGTTGGAGCTGGTCGGACAGGCCCAGGTGGACCCATTTGCCTCTCCGGATGACTCCCATTGCCCGCTTTAGTACTTCCAGCACAGATGCTCTAGTGCACAGCTGGCCCTGGACAAGCGGAATTATGCCTTCCCCCAGTGAGCCTCATTGCATCGGTCCTGTGAAAGGTCAGGGAAGAGGAGCATCAAGTCCTGTTAATTAAACCTTACTAGCCCACCCAGGCTTGGCTCTCAGAGCTAATACTTCTGACAACAACTCCCCCCTTATCGATTTCCCTGAGGTAAGACCTTCTGTCCCAGGGGAACGGCCCAGTGTGCTACCCTTGACCAGACCTCTGGAACCTCCATGTCTGGTCCCTGGATGGGACGAGGAGATCCTGAACTAATTGCCTCCATGCTCAAGGGTATTGGTGTGCCGCTATTGCCGCACACCATGAGCTGGTGGAAGGGAAGTCTTTCAGACAGCACGACCTGGTCACTAGGTTCCTCAGGGGCACGAGGCAGGTGAATCCCCTGCCACCATGCTCCATACCCTCTTGGGATCTCGTCTTGGTCCTTGAGGGCCTTTCTGAACCCCCTTTGAGCCCCTCGGAGAGGTTAACCTTCCTCGTCTAATGATAAAAACAGCACTCCTAATGGCCCTCGCTTCAGTCAAGAGGGTAGGGGATCTAAAGGCACTCTCCACGTCCAACGAGTGCCTACAGTTCAGACCGGCCTATTCTCACATTATCCTGAGACCTCACAACAGGTAACCTTACATAGTGTTAATTACCAAGGGTACTGGAACTTTTGCACTAAGACATTTTTATAATTTCAGCCATATTTTTGTCATGGGGAGTATATCTAAACATATTTTATGTAAAATATGTCACTCAGGACAGTACTTGAAAAACAACATGCTTCGGTATGATAACTCTTACTTTGTTGAAATTGTTTCAACAATTGCATGCATACCACTGTACTTAAAATTAAAACATGTTTAAAGTGTCTGTATGTATATGTGTCAGGCTAGATATAAACAACTGAATTTTCATTCATTTGCAAGGCTAAAAGTAATGTACCATAAAAGCCCTACCATCCTGATGAACAGGGATAGATGGTCAGCACATCATCTTAGGAGAAAGAGAGTATAGGAGAGCACAAACATTTATCTTAACATGAACACTTCAGATCAGTTTTCCCACAGTCTGTGCCAAACCTTTGGCACCCTTAGTCCGTACATCTTTGATAAAACAACTAAAGAGAAACATTATTGTTTGTGACGCTCTAAAATAAACAGTGGAAAAATGACCCAAGAGAACGCTGCTTGTGACCTATGAAAATATAGAAAAGTGATGCAGACAGTGTAAGGGTAGTCTGAGACACAATCGTCTCATCATCACACAGATGAGATGGTTGTGTTGTTTTTTCGGTCATCAGACTGGGAATTTTTCCATAGTTTTATTTGTGTTTTGTGGTTCCTCTCACACAACCACACTATACAAGTTACCGCATACACACAGGAAGTGTGAAGCCCTCCAGCTAACATCAAAGAACAACATCTAAAATTGTTTTCCAACTTCTCTCTTTTGCTTGTGCTTGTTTCCCACACTGAAGTAAGAGTTTTAATCCCGGAGGTGCTCAGCAGATCGGCAGGAGTTTATATGTGTGTCGGACCCTCTCTCTCTCTCTCTTGGCTGATGGGAATTCTGTGATATAGCTGCTGTGTTATGAAATGACACGTTTAAAAGTGTTGGCGCAAGATCAGAATGTTGGGAAAGGTCATGCGGGGCACAACATTCCCATCCCAACACTCTGATACTCACTCACGCATGCATGCACATTCGCACACACACAGCCGCAGGCACGTGCACACTCTTACATGCACTTTATGATTTAATATTAGCAACATGAAACATGAATAATTTAATTCAAATTCTTTTAATCCTTAAACTCTATAAATTAACACATTATTCTCTGGGTTTGACGGCTAACTTGAGGTCATCATGAAAAGTTATTCTCGTAAGTGAGATTGAAGTACAACTGATGATTTCATTATATCACAGTCAATCCCATAATCCGTATTGTGTCATGTTCTTCTGTTCCTTTTCATGGATTGATGGGGAACCAACATTATTTGTTTATTCAACTTTATTTCTTAAAGAGAAACTTACTTTTATCTGTTCATGTTTTTTTGATTTGATCTGATTTGGTCTTATAGTTTTAATTGCCAACACACAATTTTTCAAACAAGTCTGGTTGTGTCAAAAAAATACTTAACACAATTCACAAATCACACACCCAGGTGCAAAAAAACTCATATCCTTTAAAATGAAGCATTTCAACTGAAACTACACAAAGCATCATCAAATTAAAACTGAAAATTTTTGAAAAAATATATAGATAGTGGATAAGTAGATAAGTAATAAGGCAGTATCTTGCCACACAGACAGGTCTGGCCACAAAACATTATCAACTTCACAGACAATGTCTTTCCTTGCAAGACATAGAAGAAGGAATTGCCTTGAGTGCCTTATCCATCCCTGAACTGCACCCACATCAATCTCATCACATGCCTCTTCCATGGCCTGCACAAGAGAACTCTTCTATGGGCTTTAGAAATGGTGAGTATGGTGGAGGGTATTACACGAGAAATGATGGGTGGTCTGCAAACCAGTTTTGGGCTGGGGCTGCATGATGAATGCTCACGTTGTTCTATATTAACATACCGGTGTCGGTGATATGATGGTATTGAATGTTGTGAAGTCTGTACAGAAAAGTTAGAATATGGGCTGTGTTGTATGGTTCAAGGCTACCATGATGGTGGAGGACACCATGCATAAAGGATAGGCAGCTCATTGTGATGTTCCCACCACGTCGGCCAGGAACATCTATAATGGATCTCTGTCCAGTGAGGTGTGACCCCTTCTTGTGGTCTTTGCTAGGTTGGACCCAGCCTCATCTATAAAGATGAACATATGTGGGATTGCAAGAGCATTCATTTCCTGTACTCCCTGAAAACAACAGACAAAAATATGGTGTTGCGTATAGTGTACTGCAATCAATATAGAAATTACATCCACATATGCTCATCTGATCTCTTTGTTTCCTTAAAGGTTTCTCTTAAATGACAACTCATAAAGTTTTTTCATTCTATTTTGGTTTCACTTGAGAATTAATTGCCAATGTGGACAGACTGACTCGTTGAATGTTGTTGAATAAGGTGTTCTCTTGGATAATGTGGCTTTGAATTTCTCATAAACAGATTTCCTTATTTTCCATAACCAAGTTGAGTCAACATTTGACCCCTTCCTCCACCATGGTGTCAGTCCTTTAGAAAAAATACAATAAATATATAGAAAGGGCTTTTTGAGAATGCAGCCTAAATATTTCTGTTGTCATACACTTAGTATACAGAATTCACCCTACTGATACACTATAACAATTTTTGGTTCGATTGGTCTCCAGTCATATAAAAAAAAATGTTTAATAAAAAATGTGAAAAAAGCCCCGGATCTGCACTCTCCATGGGTGATAACATGATCATAAGAATGCTCTGATTGTCTTCTTTGGCCATAATCTCCTCTACCTGTTCTATCCCTACCTAACTATTTTTAGTTGTAAAAATAGGTTCTCACCTATGGTCTTTTCGTAGTGTTTACATCCTGAAGGGTTAACAATAAAGAATTGAAGGGTTTGGCCAGGTGGCACATGTAATTGGCCCATTAGCTCATGTTTTGTCGTTTTGAACTGACACACATGTGACTTTATGTCAGATTGTTGTATCTTTTGCAGAGAACTGTGTTCTGTGCATTT
Source organism: Triplophysa yarkandensis (assembly GCA_033220385.1). Taxonomy (NCBI): domain Eukaryota; kingdom Metazoa; phylum Chordata; class Actinopteri; order Cypriniformes; family Nemacheilidae; genus Triplophysa; species Triplophysa yarkandensis. Next base: position 11,157,986 of record CM065656.1, on the reverse strand, counting down.
AAAAAATGACATTTTGTGATGCAAAGTGTGTGTAAAGCAGTAAATATGTTGATGTGTCACTTTAGTGGGTTAGCATTTGAAATAAAGCTGTTATCTATTGTTTGTGTCTCCTACACATGATGTGATGTGAGAAGTTGTTAACCCTACCTGCCTTAAAGACATTTAAAGAATCTCAATAAAGAGTTTTGCAAGAGCATGTTTTTATAAGAAAAGTGAGAGAGAGAGAGAGAGAGAGAGACCAGAGAGAGAGAGAGACCAGAGAGAGACCAGAGAGAGACCAGAGAGAGCGAGAGAGAGCGAGAGAGAGAGAGAGAGAGAGAGAGAGAGAGAGAGAGAGAGAGAGAGAGAGAGAGAGAGAGAGAGAGAGAGAGAGAGAAGAGAGAGAGACCAGAGAGAGACCAGAGAGAGAGAGAGACCAGAGAGAGAGAGAGACCAGAGAGAGAGAGAGAGAGAGAGAGAGAGAGAGAGGAAGAGAGAGAGAGAGAGAGAGAGAGAGAGAGAGAGAGAGAGAGAGAGACCAGAGAGAGAGAGAGAGAGAGAGAGAGAGAGTGAGAGAGAGAGAGAGAGACCAGAGAGAGAGAGAGAGAGAGAGACCAGAGAGAGAGAGAGAGACCAGAGAGAGAGAGAGAGACCAGAGAGAGAGAGACCAGAGAGAGAGAGAGAGAGAGAGAGAGAGAGAGAGGGAGGGGGGGTAAGTCTTGGTCTGGTCTGGTGGTAGAGAGTAAGACTTGTAAGCAGAAGGTTGTGGGTATGAATCTCTGAATGAATGACTGAAGTGTCCTTGAGTAAGGCATCCTGAAAACTCTGCAGTGATGATTGACTACTACAAAGTACTGTTAGTCTCTTTGGATATAAGTGTCTGCCAAATGAATAAATGTAAACATAGAAAGACAGATATTTGTGTTGAAAGAGTTTAATTATGGCCTCCCTCTCGTTCTCGCTCGCCCTCTTGCTGTCCCTCTCCTTCCTCCTCTCCCTCGACATCTTCTCTCTCACTCCCTCACTCTCTCGAACGGGTTTATTTTGTTCACTTCTCTCATGGTTGTGCTGTTCAGCAAGAGAGTGTTCCTTTTATTTAAACGATCTTTTAAATGTGCCAGTGCCATTGAAAATTTGGAGGAGACATATTGCTGATTTTCTATCATTATTTCCATGGACTTTCCGGGCTTTCAAAGAAACTTTCATTGGCCATTGAACCCTACTGGACAGGACTTTCTATAGTAACACATGGCACATGTTCATAAAGGCAACAGTCTGGTTCCCCTCAAGGGCTTTCAGTCCTCTGAGCGCGTCTCCTGAGTATTAGAGATCATGAGAAAGTTTTCTGAGAATACAATCTGAAATATCGACTCATGGCGTGGGGGCAGATGAAGTATGTTTGGACAGTAATGAATGCTCTCACATCATCTGTGTATGCTCTTATGTTAAACAGTCCATTTTAAACGTTCTCTTTTATTGCCTAGGTTGAAAATACTTTTAGTATGGATTTGAGTTCAAGTAATTCTCAGATTTATTAAACTACTCTAACAGCAATTTCCCTTAGAAAAGTGAATAACATTCCGAGCACACTCAAGCTAAGACAGTCATTTGAATATTAAACAGTTCAGTGAGTCATAGAGATTCACACTAAATGAATCCTTGGATCGAAGAGAGTTGCCGAAGGAGGGTTCAATGCGACTAATAATCTCATTCATGGTTTGGCTTCCCAATGGCAATCATTAAATTCTTATGTTAAAAAGAATTAAAGTTGTGTTTTTATATAATATACTACTTTATAATCAAGGCAAGCAGATATGTAACTCATGTTTTATGAGATAAGACGTGTTTTTCCACAGACTCCCTCAACGTTTTCCTCCTCCACATCTCTATGATTTGTTCTTTCGCCCACTCTGCTTTTCCCACCCTTCTTTTGCACCCAGTCATTCAGCTTTAACTGTTTCCAGACCTTCCAAATAAATCCACCACCCCCATCTTCCCACAACAATCCTGTCCAATCACCCAATGTTTGTGTGAGTGCATGTGTGTGTTTATTTACTGACATACACACACATTCTTTGACCTCTGACCTCTGTAGACTCTTCTCCTAGTGAAGCAGATCCATTGGACCTTAAAGTTCATTGCGGTTAACTTTGACAGACAAGTAATGTTAAAGTTTTTCAGTACCTGCTGTTGTCAGATTTCTGTCCATGATTGTTACTCTGCTGGTTTTATTTGTAGAATTTGTTCATATGATTTCAAACATTGTTTGTATAATGAATGGGTTAGATTCCAGCATTTGTGAAACATACTTGTGTTTTTGTGCAGTCAGCCATGAGTCTGTGTGTGAGAACAGATCCGCGTGTTGTCCTTATGGTTCAACTCCAATTTAATACAGATCTGCAAAAATATTTCAAATGAGACCATATTTATTTTTTAAGGAACATGTTCTAAGTTTTCCAAAGTGAAAGAATGCTTTTGACTGTAAAATGATCTGTTTTAAACTATTTTTTCTCTTCCTGCAGTTTAAATCCAAAATGAAGAGTTTTATCCTCGATTGGTTTCTGCTGACTGCCGTTACTACAGGTACCAGACTAAACAAAACCCAACATAATTTTAAAATATATTCCTGATGCTTGTGTGTGCATGTATAGATTCATGTGTGAAAATCTTTAACATACCCAACCTCATGTGAATGTGTGGCCTTTAACAGATTCTCTTGTCTTTGTTTCTGTAGAAAGAAGGAGCGTAGAAACATAAATTTGTTAAAGTGTTAAAGACATGACAAACTAGCATAAGCCTTGCATAAGCTATCACATAATACATAAAAAATGTATGAATCTAAACATCACATTCAAGGTTTGATTGAATGGGTAAACATTACTGTTCTCTCCATCAGTTCTGGCTCTGTCCACTTGACATTTAACTAGATTGCAACTATTTGAGGAATGATTGTATAAATAGACAAATGTAGAGACTGTATATGTATAAATATGTATATATAAAGGTGTGTGTTTGGTGTGCAGGTATGACACTACTCAGTTCGGGTCTTGAACTCAATCCCAGCGTTCCAGAGGTCATTCTTTCCTCAAACTCTTCTCTAAGCGTCATCTGCTCTGGTGGGGCAAACGTTACCTGGCGCTTTAAACGTGAAGAGAACGTTCCACTGTTCCACATTCAGAATCAAAATCCCACCTCCAGCGTTCTAAGTCTGGAGAATGTGACGTGGAGACACACGGGTGTGTATGTGTGTTCTGAGAACGGCACCAATGATACACGAGAACTGACCGTCTTTGTGCCTGGTGAGATAATTCGTTTTTTGGCTTTGTAGTCTGAATATTTCATCACACTCACTCACTCACACTTTGTCTGGCAGATCCTGAGATTTGGTTCCTCGACAACGAATATGTGATGGTGACTAAAACTCGTAAGGAGGGGACGATCCCGTGTCTGGTGACAGATCCACGGATAAACGTCACATTGTTGGAGAAAGACAGTGAGATGCCGGTAGAAGGCTTGTACAACCCCAGCGTGGGCTACACCGCTGCCCTCGAGGACAGAACCTATAAATGCAGAGGAGAGCTGAACAGCCAGGAAAAAGACTCCATCACTTTCTATGTCTTCACTGTCTTGGGTGTGTTTCTAAATGTATTAAAGATTAAAGCTCTATTCACTTCTGTCATAACATTTCACATTAGATTGTTTGGTTAATTGAAAACAAGAGTGCTTTTGTTCTTTCTCTCGCACACATGGCTTCAGCTCCTGAGGCTCTGGAACCCTACATTAACGCCTCCAGAACTGTGCTAATACAAGGCGAGACGTTGAACATCAACTGTACAGTTCACGACGTGATGCTTGTGTTCTTCTCCTGGGATTTTCCTAACAAAGATGTGAGTGGGATGAGAACATGTTGCTTTGTTTCCTGTATTTTTCTTTAGCTCCTGGGAGATGTTCAGAATGTTAAAATCACCTCAAGATGTGCAGCCATACCTCTTTATGTGTTTTACAGCAAAAACAAACAAGGGTTCAGCAAGGAAGTAAATAACTGTCATAAACACTAACATGAACTGCTCCCTTTAACCCAGTACACTGTATTAAGGGATTTGAGAGGAGCTTGACAAAACCTGACAGCTCAAACCACCTCAGACTATTTCTGCTTTGGTCAATGTCTAATGAAATGTTGAAAAAGTCTCTGACCTGGATCTGATGAGATCTTTCATGGGATTTGAGCAGGTTTATGATCACTTCGCTGATATATAAACCTCTGACCCATAGGCCGGGAATATTGAACCTTTGACAGATGTTCTGTCGTCCATGAGCATGCGCTCCTGTCTGAACATCACAGATGTGACTCTGGCCAGCTCTGGAAAGTATGTGTGCCATGTACGTGAGGGTGTACAGAACCTGAGAGCTTCAGCAAATATCACCATCACTGTTCTGGGTAAGAACTGCACAGCAGAGAACATAAAGACATGACTTTTTAGAGATGGTTATGTTTTTTGTACAGGATTTATAGAAATATTTTGTTTTTAATATTTGAAGTATATTGTAGTTTTTATGCAAATATGGGCAATATAAACCAATAGATGGTAATAACAATACTATATGCCTATAAATTCTCAGATTTGAAAACTTAGGTTTTTCCGTCACTTAGCTTGTGGTGTGTGTTGGCCGACATTAATGGAAACATTCATGTTACAAATAAATCAAGAGCCGCTTTCATACATTTTATGCGATGTATTTAAGAAGTGTGAAATCTGTCTGGCATGTCTGAAACCAAATGAACATCAGTCATCTAGCAGTTACGAGTAAACAGCACAGGTGAATGTAGACATTCAGTAGCTTGTGTTTATATTAAACTCAATGAAGGAATATACAGATGTTGAGATTCACTGTAGTTTGTGTTGATCCACAAGGCCACGACAGCCACATACCCCATTGTTGGTTTTGGATGTTTTTTTTATCTTGATAATAAATTTTTTTTAAGTTCTGTGTGCACAAATCAATAGATTTCTTATCAAGATCTGATGTGATGATTTTTTTTTATTTTATCTGTTTTAGAGAAAGGTTTTGTGAATCTGGCATCTCATCTAGACAGAAACATCTCAGCGCAGCTCGATGAGAATGTCCTGCTGAAAGTAGAGATAGATGCATATCCTAAACCCATGGTCCAATGGACTAAAGACGGAGCTCTAATTCAAGGCCACAATATGAGACAGACACATGAGACCAGGTAATGATCACTCCACATTTAGAAGACAGAAATACACTCACAAGGATTTTCTTTGAGAAATTTCTTGACGATCTTGGGCAGGTTTGTCAGTATGTTGACCCTGGTGAGGATCCGACTGGAGCAGATGGGTGTCTACACTGTCATTGTCCAGAATGAAGATGACTTTAAAGAGATGACCTTTGACCTTGAGGTGAAAGGTGAGACAGCTTGACAGTTTCCGTTTTCCCAAAACCCCATTACATATCATTTCCTGAGAAGATCCAGCTGCTAAGGTTTACTTTATATACCTTTCATAATCTTTTCACCTTCCACCAATAAAACTCATTCTAAAACTTGAAACGGTCACAAAAGTGTTTAAGAAGCCAGAAAAGAGTGTCATCATTCATCATCTTAGTTTCTTAAATATTTTGTGAAGTTGTGTGTTAGTATTAATGGTTTGTACGTCTTGCTGATGTTATTTTGTGTCTATTCAGTTCCTCCTCAGATAACTGAACTGTCTGATCATCAACTGTCGGGTAAGAGACTTGCAGTCATCTGTTTAGCCGAGGCCGTGCCGTCTCCCAGCATTCAGTGGTTCAGCTGTGACAGCATGCACAAGTAAAGACATCGATTAATTCATTCTCATCTATACAAACACTTCCAACAGCATCAGAAATATCAACAAATGAAGAGCTCTTTTCCAAAACGAGATTAATCCATTTGAATTGTTTTCTGAAAATGACTTTATTTTTACCTGGACCCATACATTTTTTATCATGTTACAGTTGTCTGTCGTCTCAGTCTGGAATAGTTTAATAAGACAACAATATTGTAGATTAGAAATTCAATGTTCATTTTTTTCCAAAACCATACAAATCTATCCCTATTTGTTTTAAAAAATGTTGATTTATGTCTTCCAAAAAACCCCAAAAACAAAATAGCAAGTATTACATCAGGAATGACAATCAAATAAATGCAAATGTCTAGGCTGCCATTTTTTACCCCAGGTGTAGATCTCATCGGCTCATCCAGACCATCAAAAGTGTTAATAGAGATTAAAGATCAATAGAGATTAAATTAACACATACAGACACTTTAAAGCATCACAATGCTGGACTGCATGAAAAAATATAATGGTTGAGAGGACATATTGCATTTAGACTAAAAAGAGGATGGGGATTTATAGTGTTTGGTTAGAAAAAAGCATCTTGCAGTACATTTGAAACAAAAAATAGAGATTTGGCATGAAACATTGATGGAGCAGAGAATAGGTTCACTAGAAATCGAGTTATCACAAGCTCATATTCTGTTAATTTATCTCGTCTTGGAAAAGAGCTTTTCATATTATTCGTGTCATTTATCCAAGTGATCTGTCATTCTTCTCGGGTCATTAAGAGATCATATTAATCATATATATCTTACATGTTTTGATACTCGGACATGTTGTAAACTCAGGGAATTATTTAAGTTATACAATTTACATTACCGGTATGATAAGAAAAGTGTCCGGTGGAACACTATCATGGATGAAGTGGCAATGAAACTTAGATTCATTAGATTAAAAAAGATTGAGAGTGCAAATATAATGCAGAAAATAAGAATTTTATTTCACTCGCATGCTTAAGCTTTGACCCCATGTGTGTGCTACCAGGATGCAAATATTTTTCAGTATTCTATTAATATTTTATGCACCTTATGCTCTGATGCACAGATATTTCTTGCTGTTAAACGTTTTGTTTGTACTTCATCAGAGCTTTCTCTATATTTTAGAAGTAGCCAGGTGCTAAGCTTGTGTAAATGTATAAAAAGTTATGTAATTATACGGGGAGGTCAATAAGTATTTGATCACTCTGTCAAATCAAGTTAAGTCACTTTTGTTGTCACATCCCCACAGCACATGCGCCTTGCTGAGTGAAATTCTTGGGAGCTTGCTCCAGAAATAGCAGAAACATTTAACATATAGTCATTATTTAGAGTTTACTATTAGACACAACACACAACACATTATCCACAATATGTACATACATAAAGTTAGCACTACACATTATACACTATACACAGATTTTACATGTTCTGCATTATATAAACTTATATGAGCATAGACATATGCTAAGGTGCAACAGATTGTACATGAACTGGATACAGAAATGTCGTGAAGTGCAGTGTGTATGTGTAGTTCAGTTTTAAACTGTTGGAATTAAAGTGCAGTGTGTGGGGGGGTGTTTTAGGGTTTATTAGTTATGATTTTCCTTAGTCTGATAACCTGGTGTAGATGTCCTGGAGGGAGGGAAGCTCACCTCCGACGATGTGGCTGGCAGTTTCCATGCCCCTTTTCAGAGCTTTACGGTTGCCAGCAGTGCTGTTACCAAACCAAGCAGTGATTGAGCTCGTCAGCATGCTCTCTATAGAACATGTGTAGAAGGTTCTGAGGATGCTGTGGCTCATTCCAAACTTCCTCAGCCGTCTCAAGAAGAAAAGGCGCTGATGGGCCTTCTTCAGCACTGCTTCAGTGTCTCCCGATATCTACCACCGGCTCCTTGGTCTTTTCGATATTGTGTGAGAGTTGGTTCTCCTGAAACCATTAAGTCATGGTGTTTACCTCCTCTCTGTAGGCTGTCTCATCGTTGTCGGTGATAAGGCATAACACGGTTGTGTCATCAGCCAATTTGACGATGACGTTGGAGCTGTGTGTGGCTGTACAGTCGTGTGTGTACAGGGAGTACTGGAGTGGGCTAAGGACAGCCTCTTCCCTCTTTTAAGGCAACATTTCCCAGATAAAGGGCTCTGATGATGTGTCTGTACACATGGCACCAGCATTAAAGAACTCAAAGTCCAGTTTGCTTTTCGCGACGTAGGAACCTATGCTTTGTAGCGTGTATCTTTCGTAGACAACATCCACCTCATAGAACAACAAAAAAACAAATAAAACAAATGAAAATCTGCAAAATATATGCGGAGCTCGCATCACGCAGCCCGCCATGCTCTGCACCATAAAAACATGACATGTTCAAAGGCATTCAAGCTTTAAAAATGGTTTTATTTTACAAAGTTTAAATGACAACATATAAATGCGAAGCGCTGCAGCAAAGTGTATTTCAGCAGGAAAAACGATATAATATATAATATATAATATAGATAATGTGATAATTGTTTTTGTTAAAGAGCTTAATGTTTCGTGAGATTGACCTATTTGGAAGATTTTCTTTCATAATTGAAAAAATTACTTTATTTTTTCACAAAATGCGATTTTTTTAGATTTTAGGACAGCAAAAAGTTCTGAGTAGTTTCTGAATTTTCTATGAAAGTCAAAGGTGTCCAAGAACCGCTTGGCAAAATATGTCTTTTTGTATTCAACCAAACAAAGAAATATATACAAACTAGAGAGTGAGTAATTCATGAAGGAATTTTCGTTTTTGGGATAACTATCTCTTTAACTGACACATATGTATTCCAGGTAGAACAATGCAATGCAAAGTAGTGGCCTGTACTAAACATAGTCATCATGTGCACTTATCTTCTGTCAAGATGCAGTAACAAAAGTGCAGTATGGAACCCTCTGGTGGAGGATCCAGAGAGCATCACCATCCAGACCAACATAACGTACAACAACACACGCAAGATCCATCAGACTCACAGTCAGGTGACGTTCCTCCGGCCACAGCTGGTCACCATCCGCTGTGAGGCCAGAAATGAGAGAGGAGTTCGAGCCAGAGACATCAAACTGGTCAACAGCAGTGAGTACAACTTCAAGATCCTCCAGTCACTCCAGGGAACACACACACACACACACACACACACACACACACACACACACACACACACACACACACACACACACACACACACACACACACACACACACACACACATGGCAAGATATTTACAGTATGATAGATGGTTCTTTTTTTTCTACAGAAAATAATAAATGATGTGTCTTCTAAAGGCTTTTACTATTGAATAAGATTCAATGTTTTAAATGAATCTGTATGTAAGATGCATGTGTGTTCTCTGTTTGTCCAGCATTGTTTTCACAGGTTGCTGTTCTTGCTGCTGTTCTAGCACTGGTGGTCATTGCCATCATCTCCATCATCATCCTCATTGCTCTATGGAGGAAGGTCAGTGGAGTCACACTATTCGTTCTTGTCAAGAGCAGAAAACAACTTTTGACTTTGTACTGTCCTTCAGAAACCGCGCTATGAAATCAGATGGAAGGTGATTGAATCAGTCAGTTTGGACGGACATGAGTACATTTATGTTGACCCGATTCACCTTCCATATGACCTGATGTGGGAGATGTCACGGGACAGTCTGGTGCTGGGTAAGAACTCATATTTCAGCCTCGAAACCACCCAGTACACCTTAGCAACAGTCTAGTGCCTCTATTGGTACAGGGCCCGTATTCATAAAGAATCTAAGAATTCTCTTAGAAAACTCTTAATTTAGCTTAAAAATTTTATGCAGGAGTCTTATCTTAAGAGTGATTCCGAACCGATCTGAGAGCAACTCTGAGTAAGGAAAATACCAAAAGTTTTATCTTAGTGAAGAGTAGGCTTGACCCCGTTATATCCTAACCTTGACCCCGCATGTTATATATTCTTATTTTTATAGAAATATACACGAGAGGCAGGAGTAAACGTAAATCAGTGCTTGCTGTTTATTTCAATACTCGAGATGTATGGTGTTGACGTACAACAATCACGTAATGAAGGAGGGTATATGGAAACACAGAAAGGTCACTTTGCATTTCTTAAATACACAACATATTCCTCCCTCCTACATTTGTAGTACAGAAAAAGAAGAAATAAAACATTACTTCAACAGGAACATTTCTCTAACATCAGATGCATACAATATCCAGAAGGATCTTATTTTTTTTTATTTAAACGTACAAGGGAAAGAGAGTAGACTACCTCTATTCCTGGACATAACCCCGGGGGATTATTCCGCCCCATTGTCGTTGGCTTGTCACTAACTAGAGTGTCAGTCTATTTGGAGGTCGACGTTCTCTTTTGGATATGGCCGAACGGTAGGTACATTAACATTTACGATCTCTTTCGCAGAGGTTTGGTTTGACAAAGGCACTTTCTGACTTGCATCAGGAACAGTCTCTTTCACCTGGTAGAGTCTCAGTCTGTGCATTCCTGAAGCAATTTCCGGGTAAGGATCTATCGTCACCTTTTCTCCAAAGTTGTCACAAGAATTTGCAGCGAATAACTGGTCTACATGCCTTTTCCAGTTGAGAAGACCATCAGTCAGTTCAACTGTGTAAGACACAGGTCCTGTTTGTGCAATCACTACAGCTGGTAGCCATTTGACACCTTTCCCATAGTTACGAGCTAGCACTTTGTCTCCAGGTCTGAAACATCGATGTTTTGCTTTTAGGCGCTGTTCCATCTGAAGGTGTTGTTGCTCTAGAACCGTGTGTTTTGTTTTCCAGGTAAGAAGTTGTCTGTAAGAAAGTAGAAAAGTGTTTAGGCATTGGTTCAGCGATCCTTTACCCTGTGTCGACTTAAGAGCTTCCTTCCTTGTCTGGACAAACCGCTCAATAAGACCGTTAGTGGAAGGGTGATACGGTGCTGATCGAATGTGTTGAATCCCGTTGGTCTTCATAAAAGCCTCGAACTCCTCCCAGACCAGCTGAGGCCCATTGTCACTGACAAGTTGTTGTGGCAAGCCAAACCGACCAAAAATTGAAAGAAGGGCTTCCACAGTTTTCATTGATGACGTGCATTTCATTACCTCAACCTCTGGCCTTTTGCTATGGGTATCAAGAAGAACAAAAAAAATATGGTCTTCCAATGGTCCTGCAAAATCAATATGGACTCTCACCCAAGATTGCTCTGGCCATTGCCAGGGGTGTAATGGGACTGGTTGAGGCTTATTTCTCAGCTTTTGACATGCGATGCACATTTTTGCTTTTTCTTCAATCTCAGAGTCCACACCTGGCCACAAAAGGTAGCTACAGGCAATCTGCTTCATCCGAACAACTCCACAGTGTCCAGAATGAAGTTCCTCCAGAACTCGTTGTCTCAATGGTGGTGGAATAATGACCCTTGAGCCCCACAGTAGACATCCAGATTCGACTGTAAGCTCATTTCTCCTGATCACATAAGGCCTTAGGAGCAGACACATTTCTCCCACATCCCCTCTGAGCACAAGGTCCAAAACCTTGGACATCACTGGGTCAGTACGTGTGTGCTTTTTTACCTGAGCTGCCGAAACTGGGGAATTGTCTACCTCTTTGAAGTAAAAAATGTCTGCCTTTGCTCGTTCTGGATGTGTAATAGGCAATGGCAGTTGAGAGAGCCCGTCAGCATTAGCATGATGTTCCGATCTTCTGTACTTGATATCATACTGATGCGCAGACAGAAGAAGGGCCCAACGCTGCATTCTTGCGGCAGCAAGTGAAGGAATACCTGAATGTGGGCCAAAGATGGAGGTGAGAGGTCTGTGATCAGTAAGGAGTGTAAATCTTCTACCAAACAAGAATTGATGAAATTTCTTCACCCCGAAGACAATAGCCAGTGCCTCATGCCCGATGGCATGATGTGTGACACCACCGCCCCGACGCCATAGGGGGATGCGTCACATGCCAGCTGCACTGGCAGAGCAGGGTTGAATTGAGTGAGAGCTTCAGACTGGGCTAAGGCTGTTTTCACCTCATTAAAAGATTCTTTACATGGTTTAGTCCATTCCCACTTTTTGGATTGGTTCAGTAGCTCTCGCAACGGTTTCACCCTGTAAGCTAAATTTGGCACAAATTTCGCATAATAAGTCAACAACCCCAAAAAAGATCGAAGCTGACTCACGTTTTGTGGAGATGGCGCTTCCACTATTGCCTTCACTTTCGATGGTGCCTTATGAAGTCCCGAACTATCAATCATGTGGCCCAAATACTCAACAGAAGGGCAGAAACACTCACAATTGTCCTTCCTGACTCTCAGTCCAAAACTTTGCAGTTTCTGCAAGGTGGCTTCTAGGTTACTCAAGTGTTCCGCCTCATCCTTTCCGGTGATAAGAAAATCTTCAAGGTTGCACTGCACCCCGGTCAGCCGACTGAGAATCTGGTCCATAGCTCTTTGGAACAGGGCCAGCGCCGAGGTTATCCCAAAAGGAACCCGATGATATTGGTACATCCCCTTATGAGTCACAATGGTAAAGTTCTTGTGAGTTCGGATCCACGTGCATCTGCAAGTATGCCTGGCACAAGTCAACCTTACTTAACCGTTGACCCCCAGCGAGACCAGAAAAAAGATCCTCAATTCGAGGCAGGGGATACTGCTCTGGGGTCAGAATTGGATTCACTGTCACCTTAAAATCTCCACATAATCGAAGGGACCCGTCTTTTAATATGACAGGCACAACTGGCATGGCCCACTCACTCGTTTGTACTGGTCGTAGAACTCCAGCCTTTACCAGTTTCTCTAATTCAGCTTCAACTTTGGGTTTAATTGCGTAGGCCAACAGTCTGGCTTTTAAACACTTTGGTTGACTGTTCGGTTTAACCGTCAATTTCACCGCAATGTCCCTCATACTTCCTAGTTCTTCACTAAACACATCCGAATATTTATTTAGAATCCCTCGGAGTTTTTCCTGTTTAGATGGACCTCTTGCCAATCCAACTTAATCCTCTCCAGCCAAATCCTTCCTAGCAAACCTGGATGATTTCCTTCAATAATGTACAGTGGAAGTTTCTTTTTTTGCATATTTAATTGAACTGTCACCTCAATAAGCCCTTTAACAGGAACGATCTCACCTGTATAGGTCTTGAGGGTAATGTTTGATGGCTGAGGTGTAAGGTGTGGCAACTTTTCCTTAAATGTTGTCACCGACACCAGTGATACCCCAGCTCCTGTGTCCACCTGCATTCGTACTGGTTTCCCATCCAGAAGAGGAGTCACCCAATAGCCCTGCTCATCTCCTGAAACAGATAAAACACACAAGGCATCCTCTTCCTCAGATCTAGAATCACTTTGTGTGTGCCGGGCATGTTCCATTTGGTTCACATGCTTTTGTTTAACCTTCTGGTAACTTTCTTTTCTAGATCCAGCATTTTTGCTTAGTTGTTTCTTTTTATTTTTGCAGGCACGTTCAATGTGGCCATTCTTGCCACAATTTCTACAGTTCATCTCCTTACACAAACAATATTCAGGCTGGTGGATATTTCCACAGCGGTAACATGGTTTATCTGAGTATGACTTTTTCTTTGAATCAGCATACACTTTGTGCACGGGGGTGCATGCACTTAATTGTTGTGTCTCTTTTGCGGCCATTTCCATTGACGTGCTTATCTCTATAGCCTACTGTAAAGTTAAGTTACTTTCAGTTAGCAGTCGTTTTTGTATAGCCTCACTTCGAAGACTACAGAAAAGTCTATCACGTATGGTGTCAATCAATGATTGGCCAAACTCACAATGTGCGTTTATTTCAAAACTCGAGATGTATGGTGTTGACGTACAACAATCACGTAACGTAGGAGGGTATATGGAAACACAGAAAGGTCACTTTGCATTTCGTAAATACACAACACCACAAATATCCTAATGTAGTAAATACTTTCATTTCTGGCACTATGGCATTTCTGCGCTGTATCGGAGATATTGCATCTCTAATAAGATCAGTCACAAACATGATCCCTGGACAATCTTATCTATAGCGTCTTATATACTCACTGTCATCCATCTTTATCTTTCTGCCATTTGCTCCATTGCTAAAGAAACTCTTAAGCCTCTTAAAAGTCCTTGTCTGTGCTACTATCAAATTTGACATTAAGACCTCTTTTAAGGGTTGAGATGCTTTCTGAATTTCTTTTTTCTCTACCCAGATTTTTTCTTTAATTTTAAGAGTAAACACCTACATTTCTACGTATTTTCTTAAAACTTTGTAACTAGGAGCTACTTTTTGCATGATGTTTAATGAATACATTACTTTTTGCAAGATGTTTAATGAATACAGTCCCAGACATGTATGTGGGATTGTAATGGTAATATGATTTATATTTCTGTGTAATGTTTCCACAGGTCGTACACTGGGTTCTGGGGCCTTTGGACGTGTTGTCGAGGCGACCGCATATGGTCTTGGACGTTCTGAATCTGCCACCAAAGTTGCAGTGAAGATGCTCAAATGTACGTAAAGAGTTTTCTACAGCACAGAAAACACACAACTATACAAAAACAAACATTTACTTTATTATTTATTTTTGTAACCCTAGCGACTGCTCGGAAGAGTGAGACACAAGCTCTGATGTCTGAACTGAAGATCATGAGTCATCTTGGTCCTCATCTGAACATCGTGAACCTGCTGGGCGCTTGCACCAAACAAGGTCTTCTGTCATAGTTACTCTCCTTACCAATAATTTTGAAGAAATATGCATCACTGCATCATTTTTTTTACTTTCTAGTAAAAATATCTTTACAAAAACAGCCCCCTAACACACACGCGCCCACACACACACACACACACACACACACACACACACACACACACACACACACACACACACACACACAAATCATATGAAAAATGTCACTTTTCTCTGAAGAAACCATTACATTGTAAGAAGTCCCTGAAAGTGTTCAAACTGTAAACTGATGAAAAGTTTGTCTTGTCTTGGGTTTTGTATGCTAGTGTTTTTACTCTCAGTGTGTTCTGAGTGACAGTGTGTATTATCTCAGTGAGGGTTGTGAATAGTGTTTTGTGCCATGTGATTAGAGTTGTGTTGCTTAGAATACGTTTTGCAGGTGATGTAAATGTTAATCTCAGGTGACTGTTGGGAGTGCAGACTGTAGTTACAATTTTTGCACATGTAGCTCCGGTTGTGCTCATTGTCGTTTAGCAATCGAAAAAAACTGTTAATTAAAGATACATTTTCAGGGTTCTTACGGTCATGGAATACCAGGATAAAAATTGTTTTATAAACGGTCATGGAAGACCTAGAAAAGTCATGTAATAATAAGATTTTACCTGCCTGGAAAGGTTCTGGAAGAACAATAAACCCTAAAAGTTTTGGGAAAAGTCATAAAAATTGTTTTATAAACTATATAGATTGACAGTTATTGTGGTAAATTTGAACATAGATTTTCTGGGATATTTCTTCTTATTTAACATATACATTTCCATTTTTGATATCTGACATTTACATCAAAGTCATGGAAAAGGAATGGAATTTTACTGGTCAAAATGTGCATGAACCCTGCTTTTTTACTGGAAACAAAAGACTAATAAAAAATACATTTCTGCTATGTATTCTATAATATTTCACAGTTATGATGTTGTTGTTTTTTGTCCTGCAGTTTGAAATAAGTTCCCTCTCTGTGTTTCAATGATGTGGTTACGTTGTTTTAATTGTTGACACATTCCTGTGAAAGTCATAGAGATGTCTGAGCATGATACACATCAAACATCAGTTTTAGGATGTGGTCTCTGTATTTCCCTCAGGTCCACTGTACCTGGTCACAGAATACTGTCGCTATGGTGATCTAGTGGATTACCTGCACAGGAACAAGCACAGCTTCCTCCAGTACTACACTGACAAGAACCAAATCGCCAACGGCAACAGCATCACAGACTACAACGATGTGACCGGGAAAGAGTATGAGAACTTCATCGTTTTACATCATCTGGGCCCGTATTCATAAAGATTCTAAGAATCCTTTCAGAAAACTCTTTATTTAGCTTAAAAACTTTTATGTAGGAGTCTTATCTTAAGAGTGATTCAGGACCAATCTGAGAGCAACTCTGAGTAAGGAAAAGACTAAAAGTTTTATCTTAGTGAAGAGGAGGACTTGACCCCGGTGTTATGTTTGACACAATCTTTTCAAGACTGATTGTTTTGTTGTCCAAGAAGGACAAAAAAAAAGACTGATTTTAAGTATAGGGTAAATTTTAATCCTTCACTTTTATAATTACTTGTGCCATGTACATGTATAATATTTCCAATTTGATCGTTCTCTCTCGCACACACAGCCTACGTGTGTATATAAATCCTGTTCCCTTTCTGTCGGTCTCTCGACGTTGTGTCGAAGAACGACAGTATGGGGTTCGCTCTTGAGAACCAATCGACTCTGACTTTGTTTAAAAGGCCAATGAAATTTGGCGAATGAAATTTGCATGCCATGCCCCGCCCCGGACATCCGGGTATAAAAGGGGAGACGGCGTGCTCATTCATTACCTTTTGTTCTTCGGAACCTGGCGGATGACTTCGAGTCTGAAGCAAGAATCGACTTCTGGCGATCATCTTCCTGCTGGTGTCACGACGCGGTTTGCAGCGGACTGTCCATCTTCGACTCCCCTGAGCGTCCAGCAGAAGACAGAGAGTGTCTTCTCTTTCTTAAAAGAGCAAAATTCTAACAGCATGTTGCCTCATGGCGCATAGCTGTTCCCTTGGTTGCGGCAAGCTTGTCCTAGATGGGGACACCCATGATGCCTGCCTCGTGTGTTTGGGTCTCCAGCACGCTGAGGCGGCATTTATGGGACCGACCTGCCCGCATTGCGAGCAGATGTCGATCAAGACGTTGCGGTTACGGGTGGCTTCTTTCCTTGGAGAGCGAGCCACCATTTCGTCAGCTCCTTGCGGATCGTTGGCTGCGGCTACGGCACGGTCGGCGGTCTCGAGGAGCGGCGTCCGTGATTACGAGGGCTCTATGGATGTCACCCCGTCAGCCTGTGGCTCGCGGAGCATCCATACCTCGGCACGCTCGTCTACCCCATCAGCGAGAGACGGTACGCTGTCTCTCGCTTCCTCCCAGGATGAGGACGAGCTGTCTGTCGCAGCATCGGAGGGTGACCTGCTAGCCTCGGATTCGGAGGACATCCTGGAGCTTCCGCCTCTGGCAGGTAAGTCCCGAGATGATCCGGATCCTGAGATGGCGGCCATGCTTTCCCGGGCCGCCGCGAGCATTGGGCTTCAGTGTACGGCCCCGCCGTCACCCCAACGTTCACGGCTGGACGCATGGTACCTGGGATCCGAGCGGGGTTCAAAGCCACGCCCGATCCCGGTGCCATTCTTGCCGGAAGTGCACGAAGAGATCACGAAGTCGTGGAATGCGCGGTTCTCGACGCGTACACGGCAGACGGGCTCTTCCACCCTCACTTCCCTCGATGGGGGGGCAGCAAGGGGTTGCGTTGACATACCCCAGGTGGAGCGGGTTGTTGCGGTGCACTTGTGCCCTCAGACCGCTTCTACCTGGAGGGGTCAGCCGAAACTCCATCCAAGGCGTGTAAGATCTCTTCGACCCTCGGGTCGAGAGCTTACGCGGCCACTGGACAGGCTGCTTCCTCGCTCCATGCCATGGCCATCCTGCAGGTCCACCAGGCCAGGGCTCTTAAGGAGCTAGACGAGGGAAGTTCTGACCCCGCAGTTCTGCAGGAGCTGCGCACTGCGACTGACCTGGCCCTTCGGGCCACTAAGGTTACGGCGCGTGCCCTGGGTCGGACGATGTCCACTTTGGTGGTCCAAGAGAGACATCTCTGGCTGAACCTTGCGCAAATGCGTGAGGCCGAGAAAGCCCGCTTTCTCGATGCCCCCATTGCGCAGGGTGGGTTGTTTGGAGACACGGTGGAGAGCTTCTCTCAGCAGTTTTTCGCCGTGCAGAAGCAGACGGAGGCTATCAAGCATATCCTCCCTCGCCGCAGCCAGGCCGCCCCCGTGCCGTCTAGGCTCCGTGCATTGTCTGCTCCCAGACGGCCTCGCCCCTCCCAACCGACCACTCCGGTTGTATCTCCCCCTGAGGCGGCGACCCGGAGATCGGCGACCCGGAGGAGAGCGACTCCTCCCAGTCAGCAACCACCCCGCAGGAAGCGCGGGAAGCGGACCTGACGGGAGGCAACCAGCGGAGGAGACACCACCATGCCCGGCCCAGGACATTCGATCTCCAAAGTGGCCGGTGCGGGACGGTCCTGCCACGTCCCAACTCGTGCCGGGCCCGTTTCAGGGCCTGGCGCCCACTTCCTCTCAAAAATGGCTGTTTCCTCCTCTGGTCTTAAAACTCAACCAGTATCACTCTCCGAGCGACGGTGTACGGTTGCAAGACGTTTCGTTAATCCGACCCGACGTTGCGTCAACCCGACCCAACAGTGCGTCACGACTAGACGTTGCGTCACATCGGCGGAATTGCAGTCAGACACTCTCTCAAATAGACGGTGTGCTACACTGCGAATCCCACAGGCAGGTAAGTACTCGGGACAGCAAGCCCCTAGGGGATCCGTCCCCAGGCAGAGCGGCTGTCCTGAGAGCCACAGAACCCCCCTCCATGGAGATGGTGAAGGAGATCGTTCCTCTGGTCCCGCTGGCCCAACGACTGCACGCATGGTCCATGCTAGGCAGACCGGGGCGGTGGCTAGACCGAACGATCCGTCTCGGCTATGCGATCCAGTTCGCCAGACACCCTCCCAAATTTCGGGGAATCCTTCAGACCTCGGTACGAGGGAAGGATTCCGCCGTTCTTCGGGCAGAGGTGGCGACTCTTTTGGCAAAAGAAGCGATCGAACCCGTTCCCATGGCCGAGATGTTATCGGGCTTCTACAGCCCGTACTTCATTGTTCCCAAGAGAGGTGGAGGGCTGCGCCCAATTCTGGACCTGCGTTCACTGAACAGGTGTCTATACAGACTTCCGTTCAGAATGCTAACACAGAAGCGCATCCTCGAGTCTGTCAGACACGAGGATTGGTTCGTGGCGATCGACCTGAAGGACGCGTACTTTCACGTCTCGATACTTCCTCGGCACAGACCGTTCCTACGGTTCGCCTTCGAAGGTCGGGCGTACCAGTACAAAGTCCTGCCCTTCGGGCTGTCCCTATCTCCCCGCGTCTTCACGAAAGTCGCGGAAGCCGCACTATCCCCCCTCAGAGAGCAGGGCGTGCGTGTACTAAACTATCTCGACGACTGACTTATCTTGGCTCACTCGCGAGATCTGGTATGTACACACAGGGACATGGTGCTTCAGCACCTAAACCGATTGGGTTTACAGGTCAACCGGGAGAAGAGCAAGCTCGCCCCAGTGCAGAGCATCTCTTATCTCGGTATGGAACTAGACTCTGTCACCATGTTGGCACGACTCACGGAAGAGCGTGCCCAAGCCTTGCTGCGAAGCCTGAGCAAGCTCAGGCGTCCAGTGGTCTCCCTGAAATATTTTCAGAGGCTCCTGGGGCATATGGCATCCACGACTGGGGTTATCTCACTCGGGTTGATGCACATGCGACCACTTCAGCATTGGCTTCAGAGTCGGGTTCCGAGGAGCGCGTGGCGCACAGGCACCAGGCGGATTGCCATCACGCCTCAGTGTCGGAGCACCCTGGCCCCATGGTCCTCCGGGACCTTTTTACGAGCGGGAGTACCCCTCGGACAGGTTTCGAGGCGCGTTGTGGTGACAACGGACGCCTCCCTGTTGGGCTGGGGAGCAGTGTGCAACGGGCATACAGCTTCGGGTCGATGGACGGGTCCCCGACTGTACTGGAATATCAACTGCCTGGAGTTGTTAGCGGTCATGCTCGCCCTCAGGAGGTTTCTACCTCTAGTGAGAGGCAAGCATGTGCTGATCCGCTCCGACAGCAGGGCCGCGATAGCGTACATCAACCGCCAAGGCGGGATGCGCTCGCGCCGCTTGTCACAACTTGCCCGACGCCTCCTCCTCTGGAGTCAGCAGAAAATAAGATCTCTGCGAGCCGTATTTCTCCCAGGCTACCTGAATCAGACAGCCGACGCGCTCTCTCGTCAGACGCCGCCTCGAGGAGAATGGCGACTCCATCCTGGGACGATCCGGCTGATATGGGAAATGTTTGGTCAGGCACAGGTGGACCTGTTTGCCTCACCAGACAACACCCATTGCCCCCTGTGGTACTCCTTGACCGAGGGTTCCCTCGGCACGGATGCCCTAGCGCACAGCTGGCCCCGGGACAAGTGGAAGTACGCCTTCCCCCCAGTGAGCCTTCTTGCACAGGTCCTGTGCAAGGTCAGGGTCGAGGAACACCAGGTCCTGTTAATTGCGCCATACTGGCCCAACCAGGCTTGGTTCGCAGAGCTAATACCTCTAGCGATAGCTCCCCCCTGGCCCATTCCCCTGCGGAAGGACCTTCTGTCCCAGGGGAAGGGTACGGTATGGCACCCACGACCAGACCTCTGGAACCTCCATGTCTGGTCCCTGGACGGGACGAGGAGATCCTGAACGAATTACCTCCGGCGGTGGCGGACACAATTGTTCAGGCGAGGGCACCAACCACGAGGCGTTTATACGCTGCAAAGTGGCGCATCTTCTCGTCCTGGTGCTCCTCACACAGTGAAGAGCCCGGAGTATGTGTGATCAGTGCAGTGCTGCCGCACACCATGAGCTGGTGGAAGGTAAGTATCTCGGACAGCATAGCCTGGTCACCAAGTTCCTCAGGGGCACGAGGCGGGTTAATCCCCCGCATCCACGCCCTATACCCTCTTGGGATCTCGACGTGGTCCTAACGGGCCTTTCCGAGACCCCTGTCGAGCCCCTAGTAGAGTCTGACCTTCCTCGTCTCACGAGGAAGACAGCACTCCTAGTAGCGCTCGCTTCTATCAAGAGGGTAGGGGACCTACAAGCATTCTCCACGTCCAACGAGTGCCTACAGTTCGGGCCGAATAACTCTCACGTTATCCTGAGACCCCGACCCGGCTACGTGCCCAAAGTTCCTACCACCCCCCTTCGGGATCAGGTAGTGAACCTGCAGGCGCTCCCCACAGGGGAGGAAGACCCAACTCCTTCAGTGCTGTGTCCGGTACGAGCGTTACGCTTCTACCTGGAACGCACGCAGAGCTTCAGGAGCTCTGAGCAGCTTTTTGTCTGTTATGGAGGTCAGCAAAGAGGGAGAGCTGTCTCCAAACAGAGATTGGCACTGGATCATGGATGCCATTCCATGGCTTACCGATGCCAGAACCTGCCTTGCCCGCTCGCAGTGAGGGCTCACTCTACTAGGGGTGTAGCCTCCTCGTGGGCTTTGGCTCAGGGCGCCTCTCTGGCAGACATCTGCACAGCTGCGGGTTGGGCTACGTCCAACACCTTTGCAAGGTTTTATAACCTCAGGGTGGAACCAGTATCAGCTCGGGTTTTACGCAGGTAGAACTAGCCACTGGCCGGGCGTACGCCTGCGAAAGAGCCTTCTTCCCTTTTCAGGTGAGTTCAGTGCTCTAATCTACCTCTCTACTTCCCCTACAGGCGAGTATAGGTAACCTAATTCCATCACTCAGCACCTCCATGGTAACAGGCCGGGCGGAGCGGACCTTGTAACCAGGCTGAACATCGGAGTGAGCTGCCCCTTTTCAGGTGAGCCCCTTTCTTCAGCCAGTGCTCCGTACGTAGTGGCTCCCCCCCTCAGGGGTGGCCCCGTACGATGTAATTCCTTCACCAGAATTCCCCATTAGGTGAATGTGTGATCTCCCTCACGTGGTGCTCCCAAAATACAGGTAGCAATGCACACTAATTTTTCCATGAGTTCTGCCCTTATCAGGTGAGACCATTGGTACATCTCCACATGTTAACCTCCCTACGGTAGGATGTGGCCTCCGTAACGCACTCCCTCCTTGAAGGGGCCGCGTTTCCCAGTGCAGTTCACGGTCGGGCGGCTATCTCGCTGTAGAGATAGGAAGGCCGTCGCCCGTGGAGACCGGTGGTAAGTTACCTCTCACCTTTTTGTCAAAAAGCTCTGGGACGTGTTACCATTTCCCCACTGGAAGGTTACGCTCTCGCGTAGAAGCACAGACCGTTGGACCCGCTCGAGCCTGTCAGGGTCGCTCCGCTAGAGATCGTGACGCAGCACAGCGACGTGGCGTGTTACATAGGAACCCCATACTGTCGTTCTTCGACACAACGTCGAGAGACCGACAGAAAGGGAACGTCTAGGTTACTATTGTAACCCCGGTTCCCTGATGGAGGGAACGAGACGTTGTGTCCTTTCGTGCCACGTCGCTGTGCTGCTCGCTGCAGCGATCGTGAGTCATCCTTACGTTCCTCAGCACAAAAGGTAATGAATGAGCACGCCGTCTCCCCTTTTATACCCGGATGTCCGGGGCGGGGCATGGCATGCAAATTTCATTCGCCAAATTTCATTGGCCTTTTAAACAAAGTCAGAGTCGATTGGTTCTCAAGAGCGAACCCCATACTGTCGTTCTTCGACACAACGTCTCGTTCCCTCCATCAGGGAACCGGGGTTACAATAGTAACCTAGACGTTTTTATTTACCATGCTTTTAATTTCCTTTATTGATCAGTTACAAACATGATCCCTGGACTCACTGTCCTTCATTGTCTGCAACACATTTCTTCTCCCTCTTCATCTTTCTGCCATTTTCTCCATTGCTAAAGAAACTCTAAAGCCTCTTAAAAGTCCTCGTTTTTTTCTTAATTAGGATTTTTTAATTTATTTTAAGAGTAAACGCCCACATTTCTAAAAATGTCACTAGGAGCAACTTTTTGCATTAAGGTGTTTCATGAATACAGGCCCAGAACTCTTTTCAGTTCTTGTCATGTACTGCTTGACCAAAAACAAAACTTGATACACATCACATTCAATTGTTTTACTGTACATGCATAAATAATAACTCTGTTATGATCTCTAGATACGTGTCGTTTGCCAGCGAGGGTGATGGAGGTTATATGGACATGACCAAAGATGAAGAACAGACTGAGTATGTTCGGATGCAAGAGCTCACAGACACTATAAAGTACGCTGACATCCAGCCGTCACCCTATGAATCTCCTTACCAGCAACACTACCAGGAGCAAGGTACACTACATCATAAAACATCTGTGATAAAAATGATTCATAAAAAATCAACACCTTTAACGAGAGAGAGAAAGAGAGAGAGAGAGAGAGAGAGAGAGAGAGAGAGAGAGAGAGAGAGAGAGAGAGAGAGAGAGAGAGACAGAGACAGAGACAGAGACAGAGACAGAGAGACAGAGACAGAGACAGAGACAGAGACAGAGACAGAGACAGAGACAGAGACAGAGACAGAGACAGAGACAGAGACAGAGACACAGAGACACAGAGACACAGAGACAGAGACAGAGACAGAGAGACAGAGACAGACGCAGAGAGACAGAGAGACAGAGAGACAGAGAGACAGAGACAAAGAGACACAGAGACAGAGAGACAGAGACACAGAGACAGAGAG
Organism: Triplophysa yarkandensis; assembly: GCA_033220385.1. NCBI lineage: Eukaryota > Metazoa > Chordata > Actinopteri > Cypriniformes > Nemacheilidae > Triplophysa > Triplophysa yarkandensis. The sequence continues at coordinate 11,134,669 of CM065656.1, read as the reverse complement.
ACAGAGAGACAGACAGAGACAGAGACACAGAGACAGAGAGAGACAGAGAGACAGAGACACAGAGACACAGAGACAGAGAGAGAGAGAGAGACAGAGACAGAGACAGAGACAGAGACACAGAGACAGAGACACAGACACAGAGAGACAGAGACAGAGACAGAGACAGAGACACAGAGACAGAGACACAGAGACAGAGACACAGAGACACAGAGACACAGAGACAGAGAGACAGAGAGAGAGAGATAGAGACAGAGAGACAGAGAGACAGAGACAGAGACAGAGACAGAGACAGAGACAGAGACACAGAGACAGAGACAGAGACAGAGACACAGAGACAGAGACACAGAGACAGAGAGAGAGACAGAGACACAGAGACAGAGACACAGAGACAGAGACAGAGACAGAGACAGAGACACAGAGACAGAGACACAGCGACACAGAGACACAGAGACAGAGAGACAGAGAGAGAGAGATAGAGACAGAGAGACACAGAGACAGAGACACAGAGACAGAGACAGAGAGACAGAGAGACAGAGACAGAGAGACAGAGAGACAGAGAGACAGAGACACAGAGACACAGAGACACAGAGACAGAGACAGAGAGACAGAGAGACAGAGAGACAGAGACACAGAGAGACACAGAGACAGAGACACAGAGACAGAGACACAGAGACAGAGAGACAGAGAGACAGAGACAGAGACAGAGACACAGAGACAGAGACACAGACACAGAGACAGAGACGGAGAGACAGAGACACAGAGACAGAGAGACAGAGAGAGAGACAGAGAGACAGAGAGACAGAGACACAGAGACAGAGAGACAGAGACAGAGAGAGAGAGACAGAGAGACACAGAGACAGAGACACAGAGACAGAGAGACATAGACACAGAGACAGAGACAGAGAGACAGAGACACAGAGACAGAGAGACAGAGAGAGAGACAGAGAGACAGAGACACAGAGACAGAGAGACAGAAACAGAGAGAGAGAGACAGAGAGACAGAGACACAGAGACAGAGAGACAGAGAGACAGAGACACAGTGAGTGAGTGAGTGAGTGAGTGAGTGAGTGAGTGGGTAACGAGAGATACAATTGTACAAAGAGTCATTTTAAAAAACACAATGGGTGTGCGTGTATGCGTGTGTGTCACAGGTCATAGAGTGGATCCCTCTCTGATCATCAGTGATTCGCCGGTTTTGAGTCATATTGATCTCGTGGGTTTCAGTTATCAGGTGGCCAAAGGCATGGAGTTTCTTGCATCAAAGAATGTCAGTATCTGTTCTATCATCTTTCATTAATATGCACACATATTTATTTCATTAACTTCGATCTAAAACTGTTTTCAAGCGGTGACGGGTTAATCAATAGATGTTTAACTTTTGTGTGATTTTCAGTGTGTTCATCGAGATCTGGCAGCTAGAAATGTTTTGATCTGTGAGGGCAAACTGGCGAAGATCTGTGACTTTGGCCTGGCTCGAGACATCATGCACGATAACAACTACATCTCTAAAGGCAGCGTACGTACATCAGTCTGTTTTGAGACAAACTGCTCGCTGCTGATCTTTAGTTAAGATCAGTGTATGTTCTTTTTCACAGACTTTTCTCCCTCTGAAGTGGATGGCACCAGAGAGCATCTTTCATAACCTCTACAGCACACTGAGTGACGTCTGGTCTTACGGCATCTTACTGTGGGAGATTTTCACTCTAGGTCAGTCTGCCATCCTACATTGCCCTTTTGTAGGCAAGCACATTCAATTTTTTGAAGATGGGCAAGGTTAAATAACACCACAATGAAAAACATCTGAATATTTTTAAACATTTTTAAAGACATACAGATAAATGACAATGACAAAAAAATTCAAAATCATCTGTATTCTCACCACAACTCATCAATTCATTTATTGTTATAGAAGTGTTGTTTGTCATAATCTATGAATAAAAATAACTATATTTTTTCAAGTTTTTGGGCCTTCGTATAGTTGCTGTTTGTTAAGCTGACAGCTATTTTCTCATATTAAGATCAGATAAAAACTGTATTTTTTGTGATATTGCAGGAGGAACCCCGTATCCCGACCTGCCGATGAATGAATTATTTTACAGCGCTTTGAAGAGAGGTTACCGCATGACCAAACCCACATACGCCTCAGATGACATGTATGATAAACTTATGTCCTTGTACACAATAGTTCTGAGTCATTGGCACTGCTTTGACTCGTTCAATCAACAAGGAGGTCAAATGAGGAAGATAATGATCTGTTTGTGTTGTTCCTCTGCAGCTATGAGATCATGAAGAAATGTTGGGATGAGAAGTTTGAAAAGCGTCCTGAGTTCTCCTTTCTAGTGCACTCAATGGGGAACCTTCTGTCGGACGGATATAAAAAGGTTTCCTTTGTTTTCATTTCCCTGGTTACCTCACAGATCACACAGGATCCCAACATTAATATTCTTGTCATGTTTTACTCCCTTTCTAAAATGACCAAAACATTTGAAGATTTGGTTATCTTCACTGCTGAGGGGAAGAATTGACCTTTTTTGTCTTTTTGTGTCGATTTCTCAGAAATATTCTCAAGTCAACGATTGTTTTCTGAAAAGTGATCACCCTGCAGTGGCTCGTGTAAAGCCACAGGTTTCCTCAACATCGGGCATCATCTCTCCCTCTGAGTTTTCTCCAGCATCTCTTCCTAACATAACTCCTCGTCCACAGAGTGATCCCCACAATGAATACATCATTCCCATCCCCGACCCAAAGCCAGAAGACATTGAGGATGTGACGATGCCAGGAGAAAACCCCATGAGGTATTCCAGACATCTTTAAAATAGAAATACAACAGAGCATTGAAAAGGGTGAAGTTAATATGAGACATGATTACATCTCACTTCTCTTTCTTAATTGAAGATATAAGGTATACGTGAACAATCTTTGCAAACAAGAGCTGTTACTTTTTAGGTCATTTTAAAGGTTATTCAAGAGAAATATCAATAAATCTTTTATTCTGAAATACCCTTTATTTTTTAGCCTATGAGAATTTGCTGCATTGTAAGGGCTCCCTCTGGAGGTCTTAAGCTCTAGACCCTCTTTAGAGAACCGGTGTCAAACTCAATACCTGAAGGGCCAACAGCAACATTTCGCTCCAACTACATCTGTATGGAAGTTTGTAGTATATAGTGATCAGCTGGATAGAGTGTGTTTGATAAGGACTTTAGAGGACTGTGGTCAACAAGGAGCTGAGTTTAGATGTTAAAGGTCTCTTGCTGTCTTTCCTCCACAGCTCTGTGAGCTCTGATGATGAGATGGTCACCACGGAGACCCCAGGTACTGAAGCTGAACAGGAACATCATTCAGGAACCCCAGATGTGGAAGAAAGTTTCCTGTGACATTTTTCTTTTGAGCAGTTTATGAAATGCATTGACTGGTGCATATTACTTTTTACAGTCAATAAGTCTTTATATTTTAGCGACAGTTTTTTATCAAGATTCTTGTTACAAAATTGCACTTTAGCATTTATGGGTAATAGGAGGAAAGGGATAAGAAGTTAGCTGCACACGCAGACACACACACGGAGACACACGGAGACACACGCAGACACACACACACACAGACACAGAAAAACACACACACACACACTCTCACACACACACACACACACACACACACACACACACACACACACACACACACACACACACACACACACACACACACACACACACACACACTCACACACACACACACACACACACACACACAGACACACAGAGACACACACGGAGACACACAGAGACACACGCAGACACACACACACACACACACACACACACAGACACACACACGGAGACACACAGAGACACACGCAGACACACACACACACAGACACAGAAAAACACACACACACACACACACACACACACACACACACACACACACACACACACACACACACACACACACACACACACACACACAGACACACAGAGACACACGCAGACATACAGAGACACATACAGACACAGAAACACACACATGCAGACACACACAGACACACAGAGACACACAGAGACACACGCAGACACAGAAACAAGCAGACACATACAGACACAGACACAGACACAGACACAGACACAGACATACAGACACAGACACACACACACGCACGCACGCACGCACGCACGCACACACACACACACACACTCAAACACACACACACACACACCTACTTAGTTAAAACTTTTTCTCTGCATACACTCTCAGTATGAAGATGTTTTTTAAGGGATTTAATTTTTCTCTGATTTTAACACTAGGCATTTTGTGTATGCTCAAGACTTTATTAAATTGCACAAATATTCTAGTGAAGTTACACACTCTAGGGTACCAAAGCTTCATGTATGTTTACAAGTATATTTTTGTATAGATATTTTGTATGTTACTTTTTTCTATGTACGATCAAATAAAAGAAGAACTGTAGTAAATATTTCAGTCTTCATTTTTTTAGCCTGTAGATTTTATTTCTGTTCTGTCATACAAGAGACGTCATGAAGAATTCAGATTTGTTTCACTTAAGAATAAGTTTAAGCTAAAATTAATAAAAATAAATCGATTTTATTCACACAGGAAAAGAGAAAAGATTGCACATACTCAAAATCCATATGTAATAAATGGATGCAAAGTAAGTTGCTTTGCATAAGGGCCAAATGGGAAATGTAAGTGTAAGTTCAGATCGAGAGGAACTTTGGAGAATTTCAATCTTTAGGTATCATAATAAACTGCTCAACTCTCCAAATGGAAATGGGATTGAACAAATCAATTGTCCTCTGAGTTTCTGTTTGTGTGTCATGAGCTGTTTTTCACACATTAACAGATGCTGAAGCCTTTGGTCATGTGGCTGTCAGAACAGTAAAGCGTCTTGTTGAACTTGTCATGGATGGACTTCCAGAATTCCCAGAGTCTCAGAACTAATGGTTCACATTTGTTTCACTTGAATACCGTGATGTTATTGACTGTATGAAACTCTTCCCCTGTTGCTGTGTCTCACATTGAAAGCTACAGACAAACTCATGGATTGACTGACACTCAGATTCAAAGGTGACAGCCAGAAACCTTTCCGAGCTTCATTTAAAAAGAGCCGTTGTTGTGTAGACATGATGATTCTAGATCTATTCTAATAATTCTCTTTGTCAGCTGATTTTCCAGTTGTGTCATATCCTTTGAAAAAGAAATGAGAAGTCACCGATGAAGGACATTGAAATCGTTCCTTATTCTTTCCTCAGAGCAGCAAGTCTTGAAGATAGACACTGAGAAACTCTTCAGGTAGATTTTTCTCATCAGAACACAGATGCGAGCGAGATGTTGGTGCTGGTTCTCATCTTGGGGCTTCTGGACATTCAAGCTGAGGGTAAGAATCTCCTTAAGTGATGAAACGTCTCATTTTCTTTTGTGTCAAACTATCATGTTCTCTTTAAGATGTTTAATAATCAATAATGAGATACAAACTTCTCAAGTATTTCCCACAGTTTAACATTCAGTGAGATTTCAAAAAGATCAAATCAACAAACCCAAAACTTTTTGTGCATTTATAAACGGAAGAACTGAAGTGTGCAGCAGTTGTTGAGACGGTTTGTGTCATCACAATCTCCAGTTGGATGTTAAATGTGTTACTTTCATTTCTTTTCTAATGTTTCAGTCCAGAGATCAGCCGCGAATTATTATATGAGCAGCACAGCTAGATGTGTGCGTGCGTGCGTGTGTGCGCGTGCGTGCGTATGTGTTTGCGTTATGTGTGTGTGCGTGTGTGCGCGTGCGTGCGTGTGTATGTGTTTGCGTTTATGTGTGCGTGCGTGTGTGCGCGTGCGTGCGTATGTGTTTGCGTTTATGTGTGTGTGTGTGTGTTTGCGTTTATGTGTGTGTGTGTGTGTGTGTGTATGCGTTTATGTGTGTGTGTGTGTGTATGCGTGTGTGTACGTGTGCGTGTGTACGTGTGCGTGTGTATGTGTGCGTGTGTATGTGTGCGTGTACGTGTGCGTGTGCGTGCGTGCGTGCGTGCGTGCGTGCGTGTGTGTGTGTGTGTGTGTGTGCGTGCGTGCGTGTGTGTGTGTGTGTGTGTGGAAGTGTTGTCACACAGACGGAACATTCGAGTTTATGTTTCTGATTTGGAAGCAGAAGTGAGAGAAGGATTGAGATGTTTGTTCTGCTGATCGTGCATTATAGGACACACACACACACACACACACACGCACACACACACACACACACACACACACACACTGGCACGCACACACTTATCAAATGTTTGTCTGGAAAAGCCCCCCCCCTTAATGTGTGTTATTAATGCAGTTTCTATCATTTGATTGACAGGTTGGTCACAACCCAAAATCCTGGTAAACTCAGATGTCCTGTCGGGTTCGGATTTGATTCTGGACTCTGGTTCTTCTCTTCGCTTGAGCTGTGAAGGTGAAGGCCCAGTGACATGGATTCCACGACTGGCCAAACACAGACGCTTCATCTGGAAGGGAAATGCTAATGTCAGTAGTTTCCGAGTGGATAAAGCCACAGTGGAATTTACTGGCACTTATTTCTGCGTTTATGTCAGCATAAATGAGTCGAAAGTGTCGTCATCTCTGCACTTGTTTGTCAGAGGTAAGAAACACATATCAGTCTGTCATGGATCTATTACATTTTAAGTGAAATAAGCCTATAGTGACGTCACTCTCTGATAGATCCACAGGTTTTGTTTGTGACACCGAGCACTTCTCTGCGTTATGTGCGGAAAGAAGGAGAAGATCTGCTGTTACCATGTCTACTGACCGACCCAAACGCCACAGACTTCACGTTTCGCATGGATAACAGCTCGTCTGTACCACATGGGATGAACATGACCTATGACCCCAGGAAAGGCATTCTGATTCGGAATGTTCACCCTGGATACAACGCAGACTACGTCTGCAGCGGGAGAATCAGAGGAGTTGAGAAAGTGTCAAAGACTTTCTCGATAAACATCATCCAACGTAAGTTTGAATCAATACTGACATTTTGCAGGAAATCATTTTGAAGCATCAGCACATGAATAATGACTGAAAGATTCCCGAGTTAAGAAAGCTTTACATTTCCAGGGTTACGCTTTCCCCCGTATGTTTATCTGAAAAGAAACAAGTATGTCAGACTGGTGGGAGAGGAACTTCAGATGAGCTGCACCACAAATAACCCAAACTTTTACTACAACGTTACCTGGACGCACTCTTCTAGAACCGTTTGTTTCATTCATTTATTACTTTGAGCTTGAAATGTCTTTAAGATTTACTTTTAAATACACTCAGCTCAATCTGTTCTAATTCTAAATCTAATTCTGTTTATTATCAGCTGCCCCGAGCTGAGGAGAAATCCACAATGGCAGGAGATCGATTGGCCATCGAGAGTGTCCTCATCATTCCAGCCGTCCGACTGTCGGATTCGGGTAACATTACATGTACGGGACAGAATGAAGCCGGTGCAAACAGCTCCACCGCTCAACTTGTGGTTGTGGGTAAGAAACACTGGATTGCAGCTTTATTTTACACCTGTCCATCCTCTCTCTGATATATTTAGTTTGATTTGATCTGTGACAGAGGAGCCTTACATTCGACTGTCAGCCAAACTCTCATCTAAACTCCCTCATCAGCGTCTGTCCATCGAGGTCAGTGAAGGAGAAGATGTAGATCTTGGGGTTTCGATTGAAGCGTATCCCCCTCTTACCTCTCACTGGTGGGAGACCCCAACATCCCATAATTCATCTCTCCTAGAGCAAAGATTTTACAACTCTAACGACAGGTCAGATAAAACCCAGATGAATGAAACCATTGCCTTAGATTTATAATAATCATAGCTGATTCTTTAGGTACGAGTCTCTGCTGTTTCTTAAGAGACTCAACTCACAGGAGATGGGACGCTACACGCTTTATGTGCAGAACACTTTGAGCAATGCTTCCATTACATTTGATATTAAAATGTACAGTAAGTGCACTATATTCATGTAATTTTGTTATAATGACTTCATTTTATATAAACTATCATTAAATTCTATGACTTTAAGATATGAAAGCATGAATAAAAAACAAATTTCACTATGAACAGAGAAACCTGTTGCCACGGTGAGATGGGAGAACGTCACAACCCTATCATGTAGATCTTTTGGATATCCAGCTCCCAGTATCCTCTGGTACCAGTGCACTGGTGTCACCGTCCCGTACGTTGTCACGTTTTTTTCTTGTAAACGCTGTTTGAACCAGTAATGTCATTTTTATATCATGTTTCATGTTCGGCAGATGCACAGAGAACTCGACAGGACTTCAGGAGATCCAAACTCAGACAGTGGAGTTTCAGAAGGAACAGTCGGGGACCGTGGGTGTGGAAAGCATACTAACCGTAGGACGGTCCAATCAGAGAATGACTGTGGTGTGTGTGGCCTTTAATTTGGTTGGACGAGACAGTGACATTTTTGCCATGGAAGTTTCTGGTAAAATAAGCATTTAAAAGTTTTTTTTTTTGTCTGAGTGTTTTATTTTCTTGCTTTTTGTCATTCTGTCGTGTCTGATATTCCATAGACAAACTCTTCACCAGCACTTTATCTGGAGGTGCAGCTGTCATGACAGTTCTTCTTCTGCTTCTCTGCTTCTTGCTCTACAAATACAAGCAGGTGTCAAATCCAAATGAATGCCAGTATATTTTCTTTCAAAAACATTGTGCTGAAAAAGACTAAAGCAATTTGTATGTGGTTAGAAACCCAGATATGAGATCCGCTGGAAGATCATCGAAGCCACTAATGGAAACAACTACACCTTCATAGACCCCACTCAACTGCCATACAATGAGAAGTGGGAGTTTCCACGAGACAAACTGAAGCTGGGTTTGTACCGATTCACAGTTTTGTGTGCGTGCGTGCGTGCGTGCGTGCGTGCGTGCTAGTGTATGTGTGTGTCAAGTTAAGTCAACGTTATTTATATAGCGCTTAAAACAACATAAATTGCGTCAAAGCAGCTGAACAACATCGGTTAGTAAATCAGTTTGTCAATAATGCAAAGTGATAGGTAAAGGCAGTTCATCATTGGAGTCAGTGACATCATCTCTGTTCAGTCTAAATAGTCTGTTTTCAATCAAGTCAATGATATTGCTGTAAATGAAGTGATCCCAACTAAGCAAGCCAGAGGTGACAGCAGCATGGGAAAGTGAAGGTCCATCGATGACAAAATGGAGAGAAAAAAACGTGGTAAAAAAACAGGCTAAGTTATGGGGCCAGTTCTGCTCTGACCAGACGAAATCCGCGGTTCAACTCCAAGATGCACAAAGTTGAGCAGAATCATCTGTTTCCTGTGGTCTTGCAGGGGATCTGTATCCGGGGCTCTAGTTTGCCTAGTTTCCGCTTTCTTTCAGGGCTTTAGAGGGCTTTACTAGCTCCTGATCCATCATCTGGTCTGCATACCTGTGACAGCAATGTCTCTCTGATCTGGATACAGACTGGATGTGGAAGCTACGGTGAGCTCGGAATAAGAGAGAAACTAATATAGGCTTAAAGGTTATACTTTTAATGATGTAGCAAATATATTGGGTGTTATGGAAAGTGTTCCCGGTTCCGGTTTACCTTATTTGTGCAGCCTAAAAATCCTTTAATGGATTTGAAAATAAGAATCATGCATGTTATGTGTAAGCAAGGATAAAGAGATGGGTCTTTAATCTAGATTTAAACTGCAAAAATTTATCCGCCTCCCACACACTATTAGATCCTTTACATACATTTACATTTAGTCATTTAGCAGACGCTTTTATCCAAAGCGACTTACAATAGTCGAGGAGACAATGAAGAGGTAAATAGCAGATACAACAATAGGTGAACAAGTGCTACAACAATGTTACCAAGTTACACAGAGAGAGAAGTTACAAACGTTTTTTTTTTTTGATAGAGTAGTTAGAAAAGAAGTGAGTTAGTGAGTTAGTTGTAGCCGGAAAAGATGAGTTTTAAGGAGTTTTTTGAAGATAGAGACCGAGTCTGACAAGCGTGAAGCCAGAGGCAGATCGTTCCACCATCGAGGAACTGAAGCAGAGAACGTTCGAGAGAGAGATTTCTTACCCTAGAGAGAGATTTCTTACCCTAGAGAGAGATTTCTTACCCTAGAGAGAGATTTCTTACCCTTTTGAGCTGGTACCACAAGTCTCAGCTCATTTGCGGAGCGCAGAGATCTTGAGGGCCTATATCTTTGCATTAGTGAGTTAAGGTAAGTGGGTGCTGAACCGGTGGTGTTCTTGTAGGCAATGAGAACACATTTAAATTCAATGCGAGCTGCTACAGGAAGCCACTGCAGTTTTATGAAGAGAGGTGTTACATGGGTCCTTTTTGGTTCCTTGAACACCACTCTTGCCGCTGCATTTTGAATCATCTGCAGGGGTTTAGTTGTGCACATCGGGAGTCCAGCAAGCAGCGCATTGCAGTAGTCTAGCCTGGACAGGACCAGAGCCTGAACCAGGATTTGTGTGGAGTGTTCTGTGAGAAACTGTCTGATCTTCCTGATATTGTAAAGCATGAATCGGCAGGATCTGACAGTCGCGGCAACATGTGTGAAGTTGAGCTGATCATCGATGATTACTCCCAAGTTTCTCGCAGACCTGGAGGGCACAATGGTTGATGCTCCTAGTTGGATCGAGAGATTGTGACGAGTCTTCGAGTCGGCAGGGATGACAAGAAGTTCCGTTTTCGCAAGGTTAAGTTGTAGGTGGTGTTGCTTCATCCAGAGGGAGATGTCGCTCATACATGCTGAGACTCGGGTCGAAATCGTCTGATCTTCGGGATGAAACGCAAGGTGGAGTTGCGTGTCATCCGCATAATAGTGGTAGGAGAAGCCATGCTTACGAATGACTGATCCCAGTGATGTCATGTAGATCGAGAAGAGCAACGGTCCAAGAACTGAGCCCTGAGGTACACCGGTGTCAAGATGTTGCGGTTCTGAGACTTCACCTCCCCACGAAACCTTGAAGGATCTACCCGAGAGGTAGGATACGAACCATTGGAGAGCCTTGTCGGAGACGCCCATTTCCTTGAGAGTCGAAAGGAGAATGCTGTGGTTAACGGTGTCAAAAGCAGCGGATAAGTCTAGCAGGATGAGAACGGATGACATGGAGGCCGCCCTTGCCAGTCGTAGGTCTTCAACAACTGAGAGCAGAGCTGTCTCTGTAGAGTGTCCTTTCTTGAAGCCTGACTGGTTGCTGTCCAAGAGGTTGTGTAGAGTAAGATAGGCCGAGAGTTGATCTGAGACGACACGTTCCAGGGTCTTTCCGATGAATGGCAATAGAGAGACTGGTCTGTAGTTCTCTAGAAGTGCGGAATTCAGCGAAGGTTTCTTCAACAGCGGGGTGATCCGGGCTTCTTTGAAAGCAGTAGGAAATGTGCCAGAGTCGAGCGATGAGTTGATGATGTGGGTAATTGCAGGAATGACCGAATGAGAGATGTCTTGCAGGAGATGGGTGGGGATGGGGTCCAGCGAGCAGGTAGTCGGTTGATTCGACACGATGATTCTCGCAGCGTGGTTTTCAGTCAACGGAGAGAAAGAGTGGAGGGAGGGGGTCAAAGGAGCCGGAGTATGGTCCAACGGTGGTGGAGCGGAGAACTGATTGCTGATAGCGGTGGTCTTCTTCACAAAGAATGATGCAAAGTCATCAGCTGTTAGGTCCGACAAGGGAGGGTGGATGGGAGGACAGAGTAGAGCAGAGAAGGTCTTAAAGAGAGCGCGAGAGTCAGTTGAGCTGTTTATTTTTGCCTGGTAGAACTGAGTCTTTGCGACCGAGACATCCTCAGAGAAAGAAGAGAGAAGAGTTTGATAGAGAGAGAGATCTGCAGGATCATTAGATTTGCGCCATTTTCTCTCAGCTACCCTGAGCTTGGTTCTGTGTTCCCGGAGGACATCTGAGAGCCAAGGTGTTGAAGGGTTGGCACAGGCTGGTCGAGATGTAAGCGGGCATAAATTGTCCAAGCAGGATGTTAGTGTAGAGCATAGGAGGTGAGTGGCATTGTCAGTGCTAAGTAGAGCAAACTGATCAGGAGGAGGGAGCATAGAGGAAACAGCAGAGGATAGGGTGAGAGGAGAGAGCGTGCGTAGGTTACGCCTGAAGGTAACAAGGGAGGAAGGGGAAGGAGTGTCGGATGTTGTCACGTCGAGGTGAAGTGTGACGAGAAAATGATCGGATGTGTGCAGTGGTGTTACTTGAGTGTGATACGTGGAGCATTAGCGTGTGTAGACAAGATCAAGTGTGTTACCGGACTTGTGGGTCGGCGACGTGGGCATGCGATTGAGGTCAAACGATGCAGTGAGGTTGTGTAGGTCAGTAGCTGAGGATTTCTCCAGGTGGATGTTGAAATCTCCGAGGATCACAAGAGGTGTCCCATCCTCCGGAAAAGATGACAGGAGAACATCGAACTCCTCTAGAAAATAGAAAATAGATAAGTTATTCCTGTCACGATGTGGTGAGGAAGAACCCAAATGCAGGCACGTGAAGCAGGATAGAGGCAAAGAACAAGACTTAAATAAACAAAAACCCACAATGGGGAAAACAGTAACACAAAAATGAAACTAGCAATAACAAGACTGGGACATGGAACAACTAGACAAGGATAACAGGACAAGACTTGAACACGATCTTTTCTACAACGCCAGGTAACCAAATAACACGAGAACACAAGTGTAATGCAACGACACCTGACAGAAAACACAAGGGCTTTATATAGGGAAACTTAACAAGGGATAACGACACGAGGCAGGTGTGGGGAATGAAACAATGATGGGAAGATAGACAGGATAACAAGGGGGCGGGGTCAGGAGACGAGACAAGAGAGCACATGGCATGTCATAAACAAACAATGTCATGTAACCCTCACAAAAAACACAGGTCTGCCATGATTCTGCTAAAATCAGGAAAGACATGAATAAGAGAGGCAGAATCATGACAATTCCATAGTTTAGGCGCCGAGTAGGAAAAGGATCTGCCTCCCGCAGTTGTTCATTAAAATACTGAGGTGCTGAACAATTCAAAGCTTTATAATTTTTTTTTACTTGTAGCAAGAAGTAGAATTTACAATTTTGGTGATATGAACTTTTTACAAAACTAAAAAATGCTCTTAGATATCATCACTTTTTTATAATTTCAACACCATCAACATTTATTCCATTTTGACAATATTAAATCTAGAGTATAATTTGACAATGAGTTGGTCCTGAAACGTATTGTCTAACCACAATAGAGTTCAGAATGTCTATAAATGCTGATCCCAATGCATCTTTTTCATTATCAACATGGATATTAAAATCACCAACTATTAAAAACCAGAAATAACTCGGATGTCAAATCCCCAAACTCTTTAATAAAGTCTGTATGGTGCCCTGGTGGCCTGTAAACAGTAGCCAGTACAGACATCGCTGGGGATTTATCATTAACCGTTGTTTCCCTGGATAATTTTATATGTGCCATTACTTCAAACAAGTTATACTGAAAACCTGCCCTCTGAGAACTCCTGAAAATATTGTTATATTTTGAAGCAAAACCTCCCCCTTTACCAGACATGTATGTGTACACGTGTTTGTGTGTGTGCCTAGCAGTTTTGATGGTTATGTTCATGTGTATTGTGTCTGCAGGTAAGACTCTGGGCGCAGGAGCCTTTGGGAAAGTGGTGGAGGCCACAGCGTATGGTCTGGGAAAAGACGACAAAGTCACTCGTGTGGCTGTCAAAATGCTTAAAGGTCAGAAAAACAACCTATAAAAATATTAAGGTTATCAATCATTAGAAGGTTCCAAGTATAATGACGACAAAGTGAATACATCATCAGTAACTGCAGACTCTGAGGATCATTGCATTGTGTATGAAGTTAACTGTTTTGTGATTTTCTTGTGTGTGTTTTTGGAGCAGCCAGTGCTCATTCAGATGAGCGAGAAGCTTTGATGTCTGAACTGAAAATTCTTAGTCATCTTGGACAGCACAGTAACATTGTGAATCTCCTGGGTGCCTGTACTTATGGTGGTGAGATTCATTTACTTATTCACATTAACTTGATGCTACTTTATTGCTGCATCTACACACAATCTTTGTCTGTATTTATCTTAAACTAACTTGATGAGTCTCATTTTCAGCCATTTGATGGGCACTCTCACTTCTGACTGTGGATTAATTGTTTGAAACTCTGTAAACAATATTTATTTTTCTATATTCCAGGCCCAGTGTTGGTGATCACTGAGTACTGTTGCCACGGTGACCTCTTGAACTTCTTACGTCACAAAGCTGAAAACTTTCTGAACTTTGTCGTAACAATTCAGAACGTTTTTGAGCAAAAGACAGATTATAAGAATGTTACAGCAGAACGGATGTTTTTCAGGAGGTTTGTGTTATCAAAAGTAGTATAATCAAATGTAAGTCACACACTTATGACTTTCTTTTAATAAATGATTGTTCTATTACATTTCATTGTGACAGTGACAGTGGGATTTCAAGCACCTGCTCTGATCATTATCTGGACATGAGACCCACAGCATCTACACTTACTAACTCACTTCTGGGTAAGACAGTAAACAATATGTTCACATACACAAAGTCACAAAAACGTCACCTGTCAAATATGGTAACCTAGGTTCCCTGAAGGAGGGAACAAGACGATGTGTAACTGAATGGGTTTGAACTTGAAAACCTGTTTGTCTTTGAGCCAATTGAAAAGGCAAATTATTTTTTTCAATTAATCAATGTATGTCCCCACCCGGGATGATGGGTATAAAAGGGGACGAAAGGAATAATTCAACACCATTTGCACTGAGGAACCTGGGAAGGCTCTCCCAAACACTGCAATGGTTGCTAGGTGGGGTGGCATGGGAGGACACAACATCTTGTTCCCTCCTTCAGGAAACCTAGGTTACCATACCTAGCCGCAGATGTTCCCTTTCAGTCGTTCTCTCGATCCTTTGTAACTGAATGAGGTCTGTATTTATTCCCGGCACAATGCCTGGTCACATTCTGCCATCTAGAAGAGCAACTTACTCAATCTCTGCGAGTCACAAGCTTCCAGTTAGGAGCGGAAAGGGGCATCAGAGCTTCGCATAGAAGTTGAGAGACTCATAACAACGATGTCCCAGACGGTGGCCTTACTTCAAACACTTACCATAGAAGCCGTCCGTAACCTTAGGACCACTGGAAAATGCTGTCCCTCTAATCAAGGGTCTGCATATGGAGAACACATGCAGCACTTGATAGGTATCTATGTGGAGATTACCTCATGATTCTTGAAGTTCTGGGAAGAAGTCATGGGAGAATAGCATGCGATCCCACCTTGCAGGTAGCACAGCTGTAGGTGGAGGCTCACCTTGGGAGATCACTTGGTAAACTGTTGTGAAGAAGTTTTGTGACATATTACATCATGCGGAGCCACTTTGCAAAAAGCCCCACATTTTCTGGAGGATTCTGTGTAGTAGTCAGTGTCGCTCTGCAAGGCCGGCTATAGAGAGCCCTGACTGGGGATTAAGGATCTAGTTCCTGATCCACCATCTGGAATGGAAATGTAATGTATCCAAGTGACTGCAATGCTTTCTGATCTAGATATAGGCTGGAAGGGGTGGCTATGGTGACTTTAGAATACGAGAGAAACAGACTAATATAAGTGTAGATGCTATTTTTTTTAATGATTTAGCAAGTAGGTCTGGTGTTAAGGGAAGGTCACAGGTTAAAGAGATGGGTTTTTAATCTAGATTTAAACTGCAAGAGTATATTTGCCTCCCAAATACTATAAGGTAAGTTATTCTATAGTTAAGGCGCCAAGTAGGAAAGGGATCTGCAGCCTGCAATTGATTTTGATATTCTAAGTATCATCAAATAATGATGTTTTGAAACCGCAGCGAACGTGGAGGATTATAATTTAACAGGAGCTCATTAAAATACTGAGGTGCTGAAAAATTCAAAGCCTTATAATTAATAAGTAATATTTTAGAATCTATACGATGTTGTTAGAACTGTTGAGCTTGCTTATTGTACCATGGTGTCAGACTGTTTTCCTTTACATTTCCTAAGCATAGAGGGGCAACTGTTTTTTTTTAAAGATCGAAAAGATAGAGTCCATAGTTTTGGCTACATTGTCAAGTTGTTCTGAAGTTTTTGAAAGGCTATGGAATTCATAAACATCAGGAAGATAGGATACCTTACAAACTAGTATTTGTGGAAGAAGTTATGTTTTTTTACTTGTAGCAAGAAGTAAAATTTACAATTTTGGCGATATGAAGTTTGCCCAATACTAAAAAATCCTCTTAAATATAATCCTTTTGCTTTATAATTTTAACACCATCAACATTGATTACATTTGACAATACTAAATCTAGAGAATGATTTGACAATGAGTTGGTCCTGAAACGTGTTGTATAACCACAATAGAGTTCAGAATGTCTATAAATGCTGATCCCAATCCATCCTTTACATTATCAACACGGATATTAAAATCACCAACTAAAAAAACTTTATCTGCACCCAGAAATAACTCGGATGTCAAATCCCCAAACTCTTTAATAAAGTCTGTATGGTTCCCTGGTGGCCTGTAAACAGTAGCCAGTACAGACATCGCTGGGGATTTATCATTAACCGTTGTTTCCCTGGATAATGTTATATGTGCCATTACTTCAAACAAGTTATACTTAAAACCTGCCCTCTGAGAACTCCTGAAAATATTGTTATTTATTGAAGCAACACCTCCCTCTTTACCTTTTGAACGTGGCTGATGTTAATAACAGCAAATTTGGGGGGTGGACTCGGTTAAAATAATGTAATCATCAGGTTTTGGCCAGCTTTTTGTCAAACAGCACATCAAAATTATGATCAGTGGTCATATTAATTACATTTACATTTACATTTACATTTAGGAATTTAGCAGATGCTTTTATCCAAAGCGACTTACAATAGTCGAGGAGACAATGAAGCGGAAAAATAGCCGATACAACAATAGGTGAACAAGTAGGTTAGAAAAAAAGGTACTCCTAGTGAGTTAGGTGTAGCCGGAAAAGATGAGTTTTTTAAAACTTTTAAAAAGGTGTTTTTTGAAGATAGAGACCGAGTCTGACAAGCGTGAAGCCAGAGGCAGATCGTTCCACCATCGAGGAACCGGTGCAGAGAACGTATGAGAGAGAGATTTCTTACCCTTTTGAGCTGGTACCACAAGTCTCAGCTCATTTGCGGAGTGCAGAGATCTTGAGGGCCTATATCTTTGCATTAGTGAGTTAAGGTAAGTGGGTGCTGAACCTGTGGTGGTCTTGTAGGCAATGAGAAGACATTTAAATTCAATGCAAGCTGCTACAGGAAGCCAATGTAGTTTAATGAAGAGAGGTGTTACATGGGTCCTTTTTGGTTCCTTGAACACCACTCTTGCCGCTGCATTTTGAATCATCTGCAGAGGTTTAGTTGTGCACATCGGGAGTCCAGCAAGCAGCGCATTGCAGTAGTCTAGCCTGGACAGGACCAGAGCCTGAACCAGGATTTGTGTGGAGTGTTCTGTGAGAAACTGTCTGATCTTCCTGATGTTGTAAAGCATGAATCTGCAGGATCTGGCAGTCGCGGCAACATGATCTGTGAAGTTGAGCTGATCATCGATGATTACTCCCAAGTTTCTCGCAGACCTGGAGGGCACAATGGTTGATGCTCCTAGTTGGATAGAGAGATCGTGACGAGTCTTCGGGTCGGCAGGGAGTACCAGAAGTTCCGTTTTCGCAAGGTTAAGTTGTAGGTGGTGTTGCGTCATCCAGAGGGAGATGTCGCTCAGACATGCTGAGACTCGGGTCGAAATCGTCTGATCTTCCGGATGAAACGCAAGGTGGAGTTGCGTGTAATCCGCATAACAGTGGTAGGAGAAGCAATGCTTACGAATGACTTATCCCAGTGATGTCATGTAGATCGAGAAGAGCAACGGTCCAAGAACTGAGCCCTGAGGTACACCGGTGTCAAGATGTTGCGGTTCTTAGACTTCACCTCCCCACGAAACCTTGAATGAACCATTGGAGAGCCTTGTCGGAGCGCCCATTTCCTTGAGAGTCGAAAGGAGAATACTGTGGTTAACGGTGTCAAAAGCAGCGGATAAGTCGAGCAGGATGAGAACGGATGACATGGAGGCCGCCCTTGCCAGTCGTAGGTCTTCAACAACTGAGAGCAGAGCAGTCTCTGTAGAGTGTCCTTTCTTGAAGCCTGACTGGTTGCTGTCCAAAAGGTTGTGTAGAGTAAGGTAGGCCGAGAGTTGATCTGAGACGACACGTTCCAGGGTCTTTCCGATGAAGGGCAGTAGAGAGACTGGTCTGTAGTTCTCTAGAAGTGCGGAATTCAGCGAGGGTTTCTTCAACAGCGGGGTGATCCGGGCTTCTTTGAAAGCAGTAGGAAATGTGCCAGAGTTGAGCGATGAGTTGATGATGTGGGTAATTGCAGGAATAACCGAAGGGGAGATGTCTTGCAGGAGATGGGTGGGGATGGGGTCCAGCGAGCAGGTAGTCGGTTGATTCGAAACGATGATTCTCGCAGCGTCGTTTTCAGTCAACGGAGAAAAAGAGCGGAGGGAGGTGGTCAAAGGGATCTTTGGACCCATTGGGGATTTGTGGGGGGAGTGCTTCGGGATACCTCCCTGAAATGACTTTTTGCAGGTTGGGATATTTGTTTGCGTATTTAAGGGAACCTTCACACGCGAAAATTTTACATTTCACATTAAAAGCTATCAATTAGTCATGATTTAATCTAATTTTACAAGCATGTCTGTGTCACAATGGCCCCGCCCTGCCTATATTAGGTGCTAACTGATAATTTGTTTATTTATTTTTTCACTTACTACATTTATCAAAATGGACAGCTGGTTAAAAACGTTGACAAAGACTAAATGCTGAGAATGATTTGAGAGTAAAACTGTCATCCATTACCCCGAATTTTGATGAGCTGTGTGCAAACATGCAGGCCCATCCATCTCACTAAAAAAAGGTAGTAATCAGTTCTATTTATAACAGATTTTTGTATGTTTTCTAATCTACAGTGAATATTTGTATTTAGTTATAACAATTGAAAATGTGAAGTTTTACCAGAGTAAAGTGTTGGGGGGTGCTTGACAGGTGTTAAAAACTAGAAAGGGGTGCATGCTGCAAAAAGTTTGGGAACCACTGGTGTAGAGCATAGGAGGTGAGTGGCATTGTCAGTATTAAGTAGAGCAAACTGATCAGGAGGAGAGAGCATAGAGGAAACAGCAGAGGAAAGGGTGAGAGGAGAGAGCGTGCGTAGATTACGGCTGAAGGTAACAAGGGAGGAAGGGGAAGGAGTGTCGGATGTTGTCACATCGAGGTGAAGTGTGACGAGAAAATGATCGGATGTGTGCAGTGGTGTTACCCCAGTGTGATACGTGGAGCATTAGCGTGTGTAGACAAGATCGAGTGTGTTACCAGACTTGTGGGTCGGCGACGTGAGCATGCGATTGCAAACGATGCAGTGTAGGTCAGTAGCTGAGGATTTCTCCAGGTGGATGTTGAAGTCTCCTAGGATCACAAGAGGTGACCCATCCTCCGGAAAAGATGATAGGAGAACATCGAACTCCTCTAGAAAATGTCCAAGCTGACCTGGGGGACGATATATTACTACAAAAAAGATATTGAGTGGATGAGTTATAGAAACTATGCGTTTCTAGGCGTTGACACCTGAAGGTGCAAGTGTTTTAAACCTCCATCCAGAAGGAAGAAGTAGACTAGTCCCCCCCTCTACCAGAAGAGCGTGTGGTGTGGGAGAACGCATAGTTAGTAGAGAGGGCAGTCGGTGTTGTACTGTCCTCTAGTTTTATCCAGGTTTCAGTGAGTGCTAAAACAGAGAGACCAGAATGTTTAGCCATGGCAGGATTAAAGTCAGCTTTGTTGACAGCAGATTGGCAGTTCCACAAGCCTATAGGAATAGTGAGTGCAGAAGAGTCAGATGTAGGGATGGCATGCAGGTTATCAGTGTTGCGTGTCCTACAACATGACCCAGAGGGTTTACGAGTGTAAGTAACAGTGAGAATTTTGTGACACATGGTTAAGTGGCAGATAAAAGAGGAGAGGAAATGAGAAGAAATAATAAGAAAAGAAGAGCTAAGAGCTAGTTCAGTAATTTAAGTACTTGAAACCAATAAAGGCAATAAGTGTTTAAAAATACAAGGAAAAAATACAGATATTCAGATTTTTTAAAAATACAATAATACTCAGGTGCCCTGTCGGTGTCTCTGCTCGGTGGAGTCACACAGGTAGAGTCGTTGGTCTTTACTTTCGTCGCACAGGTAGAGTCATTGGTCTTTACTCTCGTCGGTCTTCACACGAGGAGGGCTGCACACGAGGGCTGACGCTCATGCTGACGCGTTCGCGCAGATACAACACTTACATACTCACTTAATTGTGCAATCAGTGAAAAGAGCTGAATGCGCCTTGTAAATTATCACAACAATAGCCTCGATGGGCTGGCAATCATAAACCAATGGCTCTAACTGAAACCACAAATAGCTCTGCAATTATGAGTGCTACGTATATAAACAATATCAATAACAATAACAATAACTTGATGGCTCTTTATGGCACAGCAATGAATTAACGAAATAAAACAAATTAACACTTGCTCAATGAAACTAGGACTGTATTTCTATCTAATAGCTTACACTTTCGTTAGCAACAGGTTGTACTCGTGCAACGGGTAATTCAGTAAACAATGTTGAAAACACAGATTCTCCTACAAGTGTACTCGAGCTGATCTACACGCTTCTTCTTAATTACAAGAAGTGTTTTCTTAGAAAGGGATCTGATATTCAATAAGCCAAGCTTTATTGTTTGCTTATCCGTATTGTTGGAAACTCAGAAGCGAAGACCAGGAGACTCTTGGGTATCTTCAGCAGAGTCCTGTATTGAGAACGCGTTGCGTGGCGCTGCATTCATCAAAAGTCTTTCTAAGGCAGTGATACATTGTATTTTATATATTTAGGGGGCAGTACCCAGAAATGGAGATTAGGTACCTGGGTGATGGTCCCAAACAAAGAATGTAAATTAAGTATTCAGGGATAGCCAAATGCCACCCTTACACCAGTCTTAATCCAATTATCATAACTACTCAAAGACCAAGAAACAGGGACCAAATGCCAGTACCAAACACCAGGTGACAGTCTCCGTAATCAGGCTTATTTGACTTACAATAGGACAAGAGGAACTGGCAGGAACCTTTTGCTACAAACTCTGTTTGAGATCACCATTTGTCTGATGTCATACTGTTTACCTTAAATGCTTAATACAATACACATTACCTTTAGTATTTCATGTTATGCTATGTCTAAGCATAGGATCTGAATATCAGAAGAAGATTCTTTAATTTGTAATCCCACAGTATTGCATCTGATTTTTACGCCAGTATGCCTGTTTTGCGTCCTCAAGACGCAATCATTCTCTGTTGCAGGAAGCTCTTCATTTCTGATAGTCTCCATAACAGAAAAAGCTGCTTAGAGCTCTAGGGTCTCCGCATGTGGACCCATAGAGGTGCAAGGACATACGGGATGGAACATGGAGAAGGCTGGGTCTTGTTCTCCTGTTGGGAGTGCCTGCAGGTTCACCTTCTAGTCCCTGAAGGGAGTAGTGGGGAACCTCAGACATGTAGCCAGTTCAAACCTGCCAGCTCTTTGGCCCCGAAGGGGGATTTCTAAGGCACTTAGGACCACAGTCAAGTCCCAAGACGGTAACCTGGGTGGATTCACCTGCAATGCACCCCTTATGAACCTAGTGTTCGAGTCATGCTGTCCTAAGGTTCTCCAATCCACAAAGTTGAGACAAGCGGCTATTGTGGCTACATACACTCCGAAAGTGGAAGGAGGCGAGCTGGTTGCTGAAGCTCCTCTTTGGAATCGGAGAACATGACTCTGATGGCGCATCTCCTGGGTTCTTCATACGAAAAGAGCACCAAGACGAGAAACGGTGCCACTTAAGTGTGTACAAGCACCAAGTGCTTGTCCTAGCCTGAGCAGTGTACCTGCGACCACTTATCGACCGAGAACCAAGTGTGGTTGGACAACCACTTTATGCTCCATCTTGAAGGACAACCTGTGAGGGTTCCTGTTCAAGGTGGGCAGATCAAGGATGGAGCGCAGACCTCTGCATTTTTTGGTTACTATTAACTGTGGGCTGTAGAAGTGGGGACATCGGACCGTAGAATCTCAGACTGTAGACTGAAGTGTTGAGGATCCCTGGACTTGTGCGACCATCTGTCAAACTGGGTCGAGTTGTCGAGACAGATTTTTCCCTCCAGCCAGCATGACGGGGTGTACAGTTGAATCCAGGCTAGCACCCTGCTAGCCAGTGGGCCCATAGGGTCAATCTTCTGAACTGTAGACATTAAATTGTTCTTCGGCGGTCAAGTCCAGCGGCTTGCAAGGATAAAAATGCCCTGGTTGGATGGGTGGTCTTTACGTACCTTTGATCGTAACCCAATACACTCTGGAGAAGAGCGTGAGACACCATATCTGCTAATTTGGCACCGTCGAGAGGACAGGGACTGCGGCTGCAGACTACCAGGGGAGGAGGTGTTTATTTCATGTCCCTCGGGTGCTAAGCCCTGAGAAGATTTAGCCAGGGCAACAGCCGGCAGATTAAGGGATGATGATGAAGTGGTGGCTGATTTTTGGGAGAAAAAGCCACCTGTTAAGCAACATCTTCATCGACCTGTACTCGCTGTCCTAGCATGTCGAACTTATAAAGTTATTCCGAACACGCTGTGATACAAAGTCTTCATTGACATGTACTCGCTTGGCTAGCACGTCGGGCCGCTAAAGTTATCTCCAGGTGGCTGATTTCAGGAGAAAAAGCCATCTGTGATGCAACGTCTTCATCACATCAACATGTACTCACTGGGCTAGCAAGTTGGACTCATAAAGTTATCCCCAGCACGTCGATCAACATGAGAACAACCTGAGAGTTCCCCTTCTGACAAGCCTGTCTGGAAACCTAAACCCCTCACACAGCCGCGAAGGCTGTAGTACACAGCGCTCGAGGCGGATCGGAAAGCATGACAGCCTACTTCCCTGCCCTTGGTTGCCCACCCCTTGATTGCAGGAAGCAGAGGGTTCGGCGCCTCTATCGCATGAGAGGCCAGCAGCTTGCTTTCAGATGCTGCAATGGACAGCTGGTCCTCATCAGGCAATAGCACGGAGCAAGGCGTTGAGACGTCTTAAGAAGACAGTTGAAAAGCGCTAGAAGGTATGAACAAGCCTCGAGCGTAATCCGCTGAACTGAGGAACGTTCAACTGTACCGTGTCATAAAGATCCAGCATTTTAAATGACTTAAGACTGTCGAGGACCATGCACGACGTGCATCAACTTTCGAAGAACAAACTGTGATGATTGATCCCTTATGTCCACTTTTATACCATCATGGGTGGGGACATGAATTGATAAATACGCCAAATAAATTGCCTTTTTAATTGGGTCTGAGACAAACAGGTTCTCAAGTTCAACCCCATTCAGTTCTACATGTCGAAAAGCTGTCTGAAAGGGAACCTGCAAACAGTCTTTTCTTTCTGTTAAATGATGATCTCAATTGCCTTTTTGTGAGTCAGAATCATCTTTTGAGAGCCCGAATGAAGACTCATGGCCACTGGACATGGACGACCTGTTGAAATTCTCCTATCATGTGTCAGAAGGACTTCATTTTCTCGCTGCTAAAAATGTGAGTTCTATATTACAATGACAGCATGATAAGCAGCATGACAACATGAGACCAATGAAATTCTGGGGAGATTTTTAAATGCCCTGTCTTCTTTTCAGTGTATTCACAGAGATGTGGCGGCGAGAAACGTTCTTTTAACCGACCGGCGTGTGGCAAAGATCTGTGATTTCGGCCTGGCACGTGACATAATGAATGACTCGAACTACGTGGTCAAAGGAAACGTAAGGGAGCAAACACACATGTTGGCTGTCCACAGTCCTAATGATTTTTTGTTCTGTTCAAGCTGTATATTGTATCATCTCACACCAACACTAAAAAAATCCATCACACACACCCTCAGAGACCCACACAATATGTTTCTTTGAAGGCTCGTCTTCCTGTCAAGTGGATGGCTCCGGAGAGTATTTTTGAGGGTTTGTATACGGTTCAGAGTGATGTCTGGTCTTATGGTATTCTTCTGTGGGAGATCTTCACATTGGGTGAGACATCTAAATAATATTATCCTTAATAAACACTTTCTTTATTGTATTTATTGTTTATTTTTTTGTAAATTTGTGCAGGTAAGAGTCCATACCCTAACATCCCAGTGGACTCAAAGTTCTATAAAATGATTAAATGTGGCTATCAGATGTCCAGACCGGATTTTGCTCCTCCAGAGATGTGAGTGTGATATTTGTTTTGGTAAACATAAGTTTTATTATGGACGTTTGTGTTATGACCTAGTGGTTTAATAAAGTTGCCGGTTCGATTCATGGTGCTGTCCACTGGTCTTGGTGTGTGTGTGTGTGTGTGCGTACATGTGTGTGTGTGTGTGTGTGTGTGTGTGCGTGCGTGTGCATGCGAGTGTGCGTGCGTGCGTGTGTGTGTGTGCGTGCGTGTGCATGCGAGCGTGCGTGCGTGTGAAAAAGAGAAGTAGGAAAACCTATTTTTTTAAACAGCGTGTGGATGAACCGTATGACGTTCATGCAAAAAAATTAAAATGTGATAAGAGTAGATCAAAACCCCATGACTTTGGTCAATTTAAAAATAAAATCAAAAGACATCACTGTGTATAATTGTTTTACATTCTGTCTAACAGTGTTTGTTTATCAGTTAAAATTGTTTGTCTACGTGCAGAGGGTTCAAACATTACATAAGTTCAAACATACGTTTTTAAGTATGTCTGAAGACACATCCTTTAGTCATGGCAAATATGTTCATTAGTCGAATTATTGGCATTCATGAAGCTAAGAAGACAATTTTAGGCTCATATTGTTGGCACTCATCAAGCTAAGGAGAAATTACTAGGTTCAAATTTTTGGCATGCATCAAAGTTAAGGAGAAATTATTAGGCTCAAAATATTGGCATGATTCAAATCTAATGAGAAATAAATAGTCTCAAATTTTTGGTATGTATCAAAGCTAATGAGAAATTAAAAGACTCAAATTTTTGGCATGCATCAAAGTTAAGGAGAAATTAATAGACTCAAATCGTTGGTGTGAATCAAAGCTAAGAAGAAATTTATATGGTCAAATTAATGGCATGCATCAAAGCTAAGGAGAAATTAATAGACTCATATCTTTGTTACGTATCAAAGCTAAGGAGAAGTTATTATTCTCGAACATGCAACAAAGATAGAGAGAAATGAATAGGATCCAATTATTGGCATGCAACCAAGCTGAAGGGAAGTTTTTAGGGTCAAATTATTGGCATGTATCAATGCTAGATTACGAAGAAAACTGTCCAGTGCATTATTGAAAACTGAAAGAAATGTGGCAAACAATCAACTTCAAGTTAAAAATCTGGAATGATCATAATTGGCGATAACTGTAGTGTTTGGTAAAATCAAATCATAAAAACGTCTCTGGTTACTTGGCTGTAACCCTGTTCCCTGAAAAGCGGGAACGAGATGATGCATTTCAAATGCTATGGGAAAACATTCTTTGTTTGACCACATCTTGTTCAAGTCCCATGACACTCCCAGATATGTTGTCCTTTGTGTAGGAGAGAGAATGCTCCTCTTGGGGTTGAGTCTTAAAACCAAGGACCTCACATCTATATAATACAAAATGTGGATGCCCTGGAGTCGCAGAGGAGCCAGAGCAGCATGCATTAATTCTGTGTATGTGGGGGGTGATAAGGCTGAAGGGAAGAACCTTGTACTGGTAAGCTTCGCCCCCAAGAGCGAACCTCAGGAACCTCCTGTGTTGTGGCAGGATCTTTATGTGAAAGTATATATCCTTGAACCTCGGAGGACGATATACAATGACATTTAGACATATACATTTAGGCATTTAGCAAACACTTTTATCCAAAGCGACTTACAAAGAGTCGCGGAGACAATGAAACGGCAAATAGCAGACATAACAATAGGTGAACAAGTGCTACAACGAGGTTACTAAGTTCCACAACTAACTTCTGTAACAGTAAGATTCATAACAGTAGGGTTCATCAGTAAGTAGTCTTCAATTTGACACAGAGCATTAAGATTAAACTCACGTGGTCTGATGAGTCCAGTCTAACATGTTCCAGAGTGTCGAGCACTTCAGCTAAAGGTGGATGAAGTGATGATCTGAGGTTTAGTACTGTTATGTGCCAAAGGAAAGCTGACTACCTGAATAAACTAAGGGTTAATATACTAGGTTATCCCATCACCAACAATGCCAGGATTCATTCAGCTTAAATTGTGAAAGAGTGGTTCATGAAGCATGAGCAAAAAAGTGCTACAACAAGTGATCAGGTTACAAAGAGCAAGTGCAAATCAGTTAGGAGAGAAAAGGAAAGTACATTTAATCTCGAGCAGTCAGAAGTTAGTTGTTCCCATCAATTATGCCTTACTTGATTGGGGTTTCTGACTGATATCACAGGACATCTCAACGCGCCAAATCTTCAACTACAAGGTACAGGGCAAACTGTGTTGGAGATGTACAATGCACGGTTGGCCTTTGTTAGCAAGCTGGCCATGTTTGAAAGAGATGTTGATACCATCGCTATCCATTATTTCAGACAGGGAGTTTACCTCCAAACAACGCAACACATTAAGCACATGCTTATTGTAAGTATTTGGATCAGCGTGTCTGTGTAAGCAGATATTTTAGCACAAGATGAACGTGCTTTGTCCCTCCCGAAGTCGTCTGACAAATAGCCATTCCGAAGCATGTGACCAACTAAAAGTGACCAATTACGACCCCCACATCCATGAGCTATGTATAGGGACGCAGGGTCAGGGATCTCACTGACTAGTAGGCAAGACAGTTATTTTGAGGCAGGGCTTTGCTACAGATTTGCAGCTTATTGTTGCATATTATTGCACTTTTATCATTTCATTTTTATTATTACTGCACTTTTATTATTTTGTCAATCCAATGTGTCCAATGCAGAATACAGTAACTTGTTGTGCATAACGTGGTGTGAAATTGGCCCACGGAAAGCTATAGTCAACTGAAAGGGTTTGATTATTGTTTTGGAAGAAGCTTCTTGCACTGTTGTTATCCAATGGGATGTTGGGGAGTTTTTCAAGTGTAAGGTTAATGGCATTTAATTTAATTACAAGTTAATTCTTCTAATGTTTTTTACATTTGCCCAATGGGCTTCAATACAATTAATACAATACAATAAATATCCATCTGTTTGAAATCTGTGGTGTTTAATTATGATTAGTTAACAACACCATGCAGTCTAATTGAGTGGCACACTTACTAACAAGAAATTATCTAATTGGCACATCATGTCAAAAAGGTTGACGACCCCTGTACTAGATGTTGAAGAAACGTATGGAAATAAGACAGTGAATGCGTGCCATAATCGTAGCTATCAAGCAGTGAATGCATTTTTTAAAATGAAAGCCGCTTCTATGATGTTCATTATTGTCTGAATATCGACCCAGACTCTCTCATATCACAGTGTGTCGGTATCTGCATTTTTCAACTATAGTTCTGAATGTTAAACACCAACAGTAAAGGCTTAATTTTTGTTTAACATTCTATGCTCACGTGCACTCTCTCTCTCTCTCTCTCTCTCTCTCTCTCTCTCTCTACCTCTCTCTCTCTCTCTCTCTACCTCTCTCTCTCTCTCTCTCTCTACCTCTCTACCTCTCTCTCTCTCTCTCTCTCTCTCTCTCTCTCTCTCTCTCTCTCTCTCTCTCTACCTCTCTCTCTCTCTCTCTCTACCTCTCTCTCTCTCTCTCTCTCTCTCTCTCTCTCTACCTCTCTCTCTCTCTCTCTCTCTCTCTCTCTCTCTCTCTCTCTCTCTCTCTCTCTCTCTCTCTCTCTCTCTCTCTACCTCTCTCTCTCTCTCTCTCTACCTCTCTCTCTCTCTCTCTCTCTCTCTCTCTCTCTCTGTCTCTCTCTGTCTCTATCTCTCTATCTCTATCTCTCTCTCTCTCTGTGTCTCTCTCTGTCTCTCTCTCTCTCTATCTCTATCTCTCTCTCTCTCTCTCTCTCTCTCTCTCTCTCTCTCTCTCTCTCTCTCTCTCTCTCTCTCTCTCTCTCTCTCTCTCTCTCTCTCTCTCTCTCTCTACCTCTCTCTCTCTCTCTCTCAGAATTCATTACAAACAATAAAGAGTAAAATGAACAAAAACAAAGTGAACAGTTAACCAAACTACTTTCTCATGATATCTCAACATTTTTCTCATGTTATAAAACTTAAATAAGTATTAGATTGTCCTGCCAGATCAATACTGTCTATCTTTTATTCTAACAAATACGACAGCCTTTCTTAATATGTTAAATTCTGGATGAACATTTCTTATCAGATTATCAGTTACGTTTGATTGACTAATGTCCATTATGTTAAGTTCATCCACTACAATACTACCAGAGCAGTGTGAACACAACCGCTTCTCTACATTTCCAGTTCTGTCTTTGTTGATCTATTTCTACACGCAGACTTTGATCATTCAGACAATATTTTAAGAAAAGTTTTGTCTTCTTGTAGTCTTTAACATTCAGAATGCCAATTTCAATCAATTCCAAATTCTGTTTTACATCCTAAATTTGAAGGGACCCTGTGAACTCTTAAAGAACCATGATCTTTTCATTAAAGAACCAGGATTTTCATCTCTCTTTCTCACTTTGTCTTTCTCTTACTTTTCTCAACACTTAAAGTAAACTAACAAAGAACTCTTGTGTGCAGATATACAATCATGAAGATGTGCTGGAACCTGGAACCCTCAGAGAGACCAAACTTCAGCAAGATCGGTCAACTTATTGAGAGATTGTTAGGAGAGACCCCAGATCAACAGGTTAGATCACTTCTCAACACTCTTAACATCTAAAAACTTGTGAAAAACCCTGCTTGTTCATTCATCCATTCATCCATCCATCCATCCATCCATCCATCCACCATTCTCATTTATTTCTCACAGCAGACTCAGTATCAGAATGTCCTGTCTGAAGAGGACAAACGGCTGGAGTCGTGTGACCCTGTGATCCATGGAATGGAGTCGTGTGAGACGTCTTGTGACCAGGAAGAAGAAATTCAGCTGCTCACTAAAGTCAACAACTATCAGTTCTGTTGATTTAGTCGTGTTTCAGGGTAAAAAATCTTGAGCTTGTACAATCTTACAAAAAATCTGCATAAGTACTTAAACGTTGTAGCTATTGTTTTCATATTTGGATGTAAAAAAAGAGTTGCGAGAATGATTCTTGTTAAGGGTCTTTTGTGGCTGATTTCTTCTCAGATAAGATGAAGCTAAGGATCTTCTTATAGTCAGAAATCTGATATTAAGCTTTCTCTTCTTCAGTAAAGTTAATCTTCTCTGTTCTGGACTGAAGCTGCTTCAGCACTTTAACTTGTTTAGAATGACAGCGATTTCTGCTTTCACCATCTAGATAAACTCATAGAAAGAAATGCTGTAGTTACATGTGTAATTTCTCAGGTGTTTAAGAGAAAAGAACCAGCAGACTGACAAGTCTGATGACCTCTGACCTCATTGTTAGTCAATCCTGCAGGATAAACACAGATTTAAGCACCTTTCCTGCTGATTATGGCAGTTTTAGGTGATAAGAGCACAGGTCTGTGGGAAGGGTGAAACATTGACAAACTCATGGTGCAATAATTATTCTGAGGTCAGATGGTCATTGTCTTTTTTCATTAGATGACAGAAGGTCATAGGTTTCATTTACATTTATTCATTTGGCAGACGCTTTTATCCAAAGCGACGCACAAGTATTATTCTTTTTCCAATTATTACTGCAGAGCAAATGGGGATAAGATGTCTTGCTCAAGGCTTTGGGATTCATAACCGCAACCTTCTGCTTAAAAGTCCAACTCTCTAACCACGAGACCACAACTGAGCCCAAAGAAAAAACTCTTTCTGATTATTAAATAACCTTCATTATGGAAGAGTTAACATAAAAAACATCACAAAACATATGAATACAAGATATACAGAGCAACCCATTTTCTGTTTTGTAAAAATACCACATAATTTCCACTTTCATTATTTTGTATGTAGTTTTATACAGACATTTTGTCTTCATAACATGGACCCTAAACTCAACACTTTCACATTTTTGCACTTTCAAATATTTTCAATCACATTTCATTTTTCTTCACATTCTGCCATAACAAGAGGTATCTTAGGGAGTCATTCAAGGTGATTTTTTTTATTTCTTTAAGCACAGACTGCCATATGTTAGATAAAATCTTTTTTACGTATATTCTTCAAATTAAACAATTTTCTGTTGTCTACAGTTTATTGTCATTTGATGCTGCTGAGTCAATGTTGTCACATACTCGGTATATGTGTTCTGCATTTAACACACACACACACGCACACGGAGTAGTTGGCGGGGGGGACGCCTTCTTACTCAAAGGACTCACCACAGTCGTGGTATAGAAGACTGAGAAGACCCAACTACCTTCAGATCATGAGCCCAACACTCGAACCACCCAGCCATGATTGCCCCTAGACTTAGCTTGTGCCTTGAATACAGAATCATTGAAGTCTCTTGAAGAATTCATTCCATGACATGATTAAATTAAGCTTAGTTAAAGCTATCTGTACAGTAAATATGCTTGTTTAACTGAGAACTTCCCAATAAACGGCTAAACAAACCTTTAAAAAGAAAAAAAAACTTTTAAATTCTACTTTTGCATTGTTGAGAAGTAACAGAAAAGATTTTTGAGTAATGATTTAGATTTGCAAATAAGGTTAATTACAAATAGGGCATGTGTTTCTTTTTATAATCCTTTCGACTATGTTAGCAAAAATTACACCTTTTTATATGACCACACTTTTATGACCTGTGATCAGATAATACACGCACAATAGAGATTTCTGCACACATTATTTTTTTTATACATTATAAAGTCAGATCTTTAACAGTGCTGTGAAAATATGAGATTTAAATAAATACTTCCCATTTGTTACCATTTTCCATGTGTTAAAGGCGATACAATTACAAAAAGATCATTAAGATGCCATAAGATGAAGATCGGCGAGTTAAAGACAGTGTTTTCAGTTATGTTGAATGATTGTCTTAATACACATAATGAGATAGGAGGCAGACTATTGGAATGAGAGGTGATGTTCAAAAAGTACAATGTACTTTATGGTATGACTTCACACACTCAAAATGACTTATATAAACACTTCCATGTCCCTTTTTTGGACAACAAATTCTTACACAGATCATATATACAGTTTCTTTGGAGATTCTTGTTAGTAATTCAAATCAGCATTATCTCCTCTTCCACCATCACTCCATCAGCGTTTTTCTCCATTCTGCCATCTACAGTGCCTTGTTCTTCCGAGTTGAGTTGAGCCACTCCGAGTCTGTAGAGCGCATCTCTGATCATCACCACCTCACCTGGCTGACAGGCGCTCAAGACATCTGTGATCTGCTGATTCACGATGTCTCTGCTGCTCAGAAAGTCCATCAGTCTGTTGTAAAGGTAGTAATATGCTGCATTTTCGAACACCAGCGCTTTATGCCGTATGGACACCACAGCTGACACGCAGTGTTTTTCGATACTATCGCTTTCAGATTCACGGCACATTTCACCGACCATGTCAATGTACGGTTCAAGTTCTTTGCACTGTGTCATAGAGTAGTGCTCATCACATGTTGGCAAGGGGCTGCCGTTGCTCGAGTAATCGGGGCGAACGATCCAGCGAGAGGTGGATTTGGTGAGGGGGTGAAGGTGTGGGTTTAATTCAGTCGTTGACAAATCCAAACTGTAGAGCTGTTCCGACAGTTCTGAGCAGGAGACAAGCTGAAAGAAGACAGACAATTTACAAAAACACGTATTTATAAGGCACCCTGATCTAAATCTGAACTGTGTTGATTTTAAATTAAGCGTATGTCATGCGGCCACATCTAACTCTCACCTGTGGAGCTGAGGTAGGGTCAGAAAAACATCCCTGATTTCTCCCCCACATCTGAGAGGTCAGTTCAGGGTATAAGACGTCAGCACACAGCGCCACCCTTTGAGCACAATCTGTCACGTACACCGGGGGCCAGAACCGTGTGGAGACCAGCAGGTCCACATGATCTCGTGCGCTTTCTCGACGAACAATGTACTTTGAGCCGCACACCACCTGTCCGTAAAAAACATCAGTTCATTATGCTTAAAGCAAACGTTTAGAGTCAAGAACCCTCAGTGTCTGATGTACCTGATGAGGACACACTTGGCTTATTCTACCCGCCGTCATGTGAGATTCTGTTTCAGGTGCCGTCCAAAGGCCGTTTTGAACTTGCGAGTACAACAGAGAAAGAGTTGCCAGCATTTGCTCCTATCAGAAGACGCCAAAATCCAGCTGTTCAATGTATGATTAACTCAAAGGGGATTATATAACTCCAACGAGTTTTTCATCTTTAATCAAACAAATTACGTTGTAATGTATGTTTGAGAACCTTTGAACTATCCACTGCAGTTGGACTTTTACATTTCTCCAGCAGGTCCCTCAGCTCCTGCTCGCTGTGTTGCTCTATCTGATCTGATCTAAGCACACCATCATGAATCAGCCGCACCAGAACTGACGGATCCCCTGAGACACAGTAAGTTAAGGCAAGGCAAGGCAAGTCACATTGGCTATTTTTAAGTGATTAAATAATTAGTGATTAAACAACTTTTACAATGATTAAAATTTTTTTTTTAAATAAAATAAAAAAATAAAAATGTTATACATAAAATAGAGTGCAGTCAGTTTGGACAAAAGCCCAGTGCTCATGTAATAAATGTGGCTAATGTTTAAGAGCATCTAATCTCTTCAGGAAGCTGGTTCCAGCTCTGGTATAATTGCAAATTCTCCTTATTTTGACCCTGATGATCCAAGTGCTCTGTTAGGTTCTGTGATGTATTGTGGTCCTAGACCTTTAAGTGACTTATAATCAAGAATAAGTACTTTTAAACTAAATCCTAAATGCTACTGGCCATAGCATTCTGGATCAGTTGCAGGTGTCTAACGGTCTTCATGGGAAGACCGCTGAGAAGGCCATTACAGTAATCAACCCTGCTGGATGTCTTCTGTAAATCTTTACTGGAAACAAATGATTTAAATCTTGCAAGGTTTTTGAGATAATAGTAGGCTGATTTAGTTACTGCTTTGATATGACTACTAAAACGAATCACCCCAAGATTCTTGACTTGATTTTGTGTTGTTTGACCCTAAAGTTAAATTATCCTTGTTTAACTGAAGAATTTTTTGGCATATGGTCAGCGCATAGGTAAAGAGATTTAAAGGGGCTATAGTCATTTGGAGATAGGGCTAGGTAAATCTGGGTATCATCCGCATAGCTGAGATATGCATTTTGGTTCTTCCTCATGATTTGACTTCATGTACAGGCTAAATAAAATCGGTGCAAGAATTGAGCCTTGTGGGACTCCGCATGTCATAGATGTCCACTTAGACTTATGCCCTCCTATACTCAAATAATGACTATTTGAGTACAATACCAGAAAGCTCAACCCAGTTTTCTAGTCTTTTTAGTAGTATGTTATGGCGGACAGTGTCAAACGCAGCACTAAGATCTAGTAATACCAGCACTGATATTTTGCCAGCATCTTGAGTTTAAAAGAATATCATTTATTATCTTTGTAAGTGGTGTCCCTGTGCTGTGATTCACTCGGAAACTAGACTGAAAACTGTCCAGTAGTCCATTTGAGTTCAAGTAGTTGTACATCTGATTAAAAACTAAATTTTCAATAATCTTACCTTTAAAAGAAAGATTTGATATGGGTCTGAAGTAGATTAGTAGCATGTGAGCATGTAAGAGTTGTTGCTGGTGGCACGTTTCTGCAAAACACCCTTCAAAATGAGAGTTGTTTGTACCTGCAGGCGAGTCTGAAGAGATCTTGTCCTTCTCTGTGTTGATAACAACCGTGCTCCTCATGAGAGGAGGAATAAAGGGAGCGATGATGGATGCGTCAAAGCGTGTAATGGGGATAGTGAAAGGAAACGCTGCCTGTTCTAACGCCTCATTCTCCATCGTCAACCAGAACTCATCAACCTGCACCTCCTCTGTTACCTGGACATCAGGCCAAGTAAACTAGACATAAAGAGAGAGTGACATGTTTGGAAAAAATCTGTTAATATTGATCTGTATGTGTGTGAAACACATCTGACCCTTAGAACACATATCATAACAGTCTCTGCACCTCCACATTCTTGAGCAGTAGAACGTTGTTGGTGTTACGTTGTGCCACCTCCAGTTTCGGAGCAATACCACACAAACCACAGATCATGTCATTATAGTCTCGAAACGTCAGACACTCAAAAGCCCAGTAACCACTGCAGAAGAGTTCCTGAACACGAGACATGTGTTCAGAGCTCAAGACACCCTCTGAATGACAAACAGAGAGAGAGTGAAAACATGATTACAGGCAATCCACAGGAATTCAGTTTGTGACAATTACCTGTTCGAGAGTTTCTGACAATACTGAGAGCAGCATCTGCAGGATTATCTCCATGTCTGATCAGATGTCTCATCTTGAAGAACAAATCCAGTGTCACCAGCAATTTATTTCCTACATTAAATAAACCTGAGTCACGCACGCAAACACGCACACACGCACGCACGCGCACACGCACACGCACACACACACACACACACACACACACACACACACACACACACACACACACACACACACACACACACACAAAACATTTCGTTTCATAAGTTACAATAACATATGTCTGTGTTTCTGTCCTCACACACAAGGCATTTGTTTTGGTCACCGAAGCTTTCAGTACACAATGTAAGAAGACAAGATAAGTGACAAGATACATATGGAACGAAAAAGTAAATGATTAATAAAAACACACAATGGTGGATATGGTATGTGACACATGTTTTAAAAAACAATACAAGTTATAAGGTGCTATATGTTAAATGTTTGAGGTAAAGTATTGCAAACATGTATTGACCAGAAGGGTAGATAATATGTATATACAGATGCTATAAGATATCTACAGGTGTTTTAAATATACAAATTTACAAATGTTAATTTTAAAGAGGTGCTACTAGGTCTGGACAATAATTCCATATCAATATATATTGCGATATATAGATGTGGAATAACAAGCTTCCACAAGTAAGAAGGCAGACGAGATAATTGATAATAGAGGAAAGATTAATTCGGTGGTGTGGAAGCGGTTCAGATAAACTTCAGGTTTCGGTGCTCTGCAGAATGTGCCGGAGAGAGGTGACGACTAGCAGCGGGAACACATGAAATATATCCCATCATATAAAACAGTTCCACCATATAGAACATACTGAGAGTCATGAGTCTTGAGAGAAGATGAGAAATCATTAATGTTTAAGCCAACCTGTCCCAATCCATCAGATTAATGTGCTTTTACTGTTGCTCACTCCTTATTTTATTTTAATATTTTTGTTTCTTTATCCTGGCTGAAGCGGTTTGTTTTAATTTATATGAAAAATCAGCCTATTCTAGTTTAAATGAAAATATTTTATTCTTAATAAGCTGAGTCTGAGAGTTGTATTTCTTGTTTGTAAAGGCTAAAAACAAATTAAAAGTGAACCTTATTTTTTGTATTGTTTTTATAAAAATATATATTTATAATTTTAATAGAAAGAGCCTGGAGGTATTACAGACTTTGCAAATTCAGTTGGCAGACATTTGTAGGTACAGACCTTTTAATATTGTCATTATCGATATCAGAATTATATCGTATCGACCCAAATTAAGAAGTTATCGTGATATAAATTTTGGCCATATCGTCCAGCAGTAGGTGCTACATAAGAGAAGTCTAACGAAG
The DNA here is from genome assembly GCA_033220385.1 of Triplophysa yarkandensis. NCBI lineage: Eukaryota > Metazoa > Chordata > Actinopteri > Cypriniformes > Nemacheilidae > Triplophysa > Triplophysa yarkandensis. The sequence goes on along the minus strand of CM065656.1, from coordinate 11,098,753 downwards.
GTTTTTTAATTGCACACATTTATTGCACAAGGAGAACATTTAACTGCTTATGAGGCAGATGGACTGAGTAAAGAAGCTTTTTCTATGTCTGGATGTTTTTGTGAAAGGTGTGAAGGGTCAAGAAGGATTTTTACGAGCCCTTTTCCTCACTCTGGACGAGTACAGTTCTTGAAGTGTGGGAAGAGTAGTGCAAGTGATTCGCTCAGCAGTCCGGACTACTCGTGTAGTCTTCTGAGGTCAGTTTAGGAGGCTGAGCGAAATCAGACAGTGATTGAAGTGCAGAGGATGGATTCGGTGACAGCTGAGTACAACCGTACGAGCAGGTCCTGTGGCAGGTTGAAGTTAAGTCATTATGAGCGTGCGACTTCAGATCCTGAGAGAATGTGGTGCCCAGGAATCTGAATGACTCATGATGGTGAGTGTCCACTTTCATCTTCACTGTTTCCAGCGTGTTCAGCTCCAGGTTGTTGTACCTGTACCATAGAGCCAGCTGCTCCACCTTCTGTCTGTACGCAGACTCGTCATGGTTCCGGATGAGGCCAATAACATGTTTGTTTCGGACAGAAAACTTACGAGATGCAGTCATGGTGTACAGGGAGAATACCAGTGAGGAGAGAACACATCCTTGTGGGGCACGGGTGCTGATCGTGTGGCTGACTAACAGCATTTTGCCCATTCTGACTATCTGTTTGTCTGTCAGAAAGCTGGTGATCATTGACAGACAGAGCTAGGATTAGTGAGAAGATAGAAGCCAGCTGGTCAGCGCAGGTTTTCAGACAGGCTAATGAAAGACTATCTGGACTTGGTGCCTCCTCTTATTTTGTTTTCTAAAGATCTGCCGCACATTATCCTCAGTGATCTGAAGTGAAGGGTGGGAGTAAAGGAGGATGGCTGGAGGTGCTGATGATTGTGCAGAGATGTTGAGGGCAGATGTGAAGTGATGATCTAGGTGTTAAAATCTACAATAGAATTGGTTTAAATCTTTAACAAGCCATTTTTTGGTCTCAATGCTAGAGTGTGGTCTCTTGTAGTTGGTAATATCTTTCAGGCCTTTCCTGGTTTCAAACTGGTTTTCTGGTCTTTTTAGCCATTCCAGTCTCCTTTGTGAGTATGTTCCTGGTCTGATTAAACAAGATCCTGGACCCGCTTTTGTAGGCATTCTCTTTGGCCTGACACAGCTGGCTGAGTTTTGGTGAACCATGGTTTTATAATTGTTGAATGATAAACAAGCCTTTATAGGGATGCATAAATCCACACAGAAACTGATGTATGATGTTGCAGTGGCTTCTAAAACATCTCAGTCAGTGAATTCAAAACAGGCTTTTAAGACCTGCTCTGTGTCTATGGTCCATCTCTTTACGGTCCTTATTTCTGGTCTAGGAGTTTTAAGTTTTGGTCTGTTGGTAAAAGATAAACCAGGCAGTGATCAGAGTCCTAGAGCTGGTTTGGCGACAAAGTGATAACAAACGTTTACAGTAGTGTTGCAATATTACTGTCTCTGGTGAGGCATGTAATATGTTGTTTAAATTTAGGCAGCTCACGTGTGAGTTTACCTGATTAAAGTCTCAGAGAATAATAAAACAACCAAGTTAAAGGGTGTTGTTATTCTGTGTCAGATCAGCCAGCTGTTGAAGCGCTGTACTCATGTGTGCTTGTGCTGGAATGTAAACACTTCCGAGTATGAACGATAAAAACTCCCGCAACGAGTAGAACGTTTAGAATTAACGAAAAGCAGTTTCACATCCAGAAAGCACATCTTCTTTAACACAGTAACACCCATACACCACTTTCTGTTGATGTGAAAGCACGTTCCACCACTGCACATTTTCCCAAAGGTAACTCCGTAGCGCGATCCGCTCTGAACAGCTGAAAGTCGGGGAGATGTAACGCCAGGTTTCAGTGAAACACAGAGCAGTAGAGTGTTTGGTAGAGAGAGGCGATTCGGCAGATGATTGCTTGGCAACAGCGTTCTGAAGCCACGCTGTCTGAGCTTAACGATTATGCCGGCTCGGTTCCCGCACTTACTGCATCCTATCAATGCCACTGCACTAACTACAATTTCCTGCAAAACTTAAGAAAAAAAACTATTTAGGTGGTTGAATTGCTAAATGTTAAGCAGATAGTCTTTTGTAAAACTGATTTGTGACAGACATAAAAACTAACAAAATAACACATACAGTCAAACTACTGGAGAGTTCCACACAGAGGCATCCATCGGGAGCCCAAAATGAAGGCCTTCATGTGTGTTTCGGGGTCAGTTGTGGTCTGTTGGTTAAGGAGTTGGACTTGTAAGCAGAAGGTTGTTGGTTTGAATCTCAATGTCAACAGACAATGACTAAAGTGTCCATGAGCTAGACATCTTACCCCTGTTTTCTCTGCAGGGATAATTCTACACTACACAATACCTGTAAGTTGCTTTAGATAAAAGTGTTTGCTAAAGGAATAAATTTAAATGTTTACCTGGATGCAGATCTGTGAAACTATGAAGTGCCAGACACTGAAGATTAGAGCAGACTTTCACCTGTAGAGTCACTAGTTGAATCCCACATTCAGTCAATAACCAACATTCCTCCAAACCTGCAGTTAAACTACACAACAACACATCTCCTGTTATCCAATGTCTGTCAAACATTAAAAGATAACCAGAATTGGCAACTATTTTTAATGGAAAGTATCTAAAGCCTGCCGAAAAAGACACTAAATGTCGCCAGTTGACATCACGTGTCAATTTGGATATCGGTTACGTCATCATGTGGTATCTGAGAAGCATAAGCGTATCATGATAATCAAAGTAGAAAACAAAACCATCTGTTAAAGCGAGTGAACGCGTCCACTTAAAACTACGCACTAGAAGTCGCGCTTTCTTTGAAAAGCTCAAATCTATCTGTTAATGCTTCCATACAGTCATTGGTTTCAGTCAATAAGTGATTCATTCTTGAAAATTCCTTCACATATCAGGGTGGTCTAGACTGAATGTGCTTGCCCTTCTGCTCACTGAACGGAGAGAGCTGGAAAAGAAACTCTTGTTCTCACAGGGCAATAGAACTCAAGCACAATATTTCAATAAAACTCAAAGGCTTATTGAGAAAGTCACTAGATTTGTCACAAGTGACTTGATTTTCAAAAAGCCACTGAAGGGGTCTAAAAAGGCCAAGTCACTTAATACAGATGGTGATATTCAAACAATAAGTCACGCAACTATATTGTCACGTTCTCTGGGACTAGTCAGATCTCGCTGGACACATCAGAATATTAAAAGATCATGTACCACAGCCCTATTACAGACTATTCCAATCTTTAAAATACATTTTATGCGAGATTCAATCCCTGAAAATCATTCCAAAGCCGCAAAGGCAGATTTACCAAATTCTGAAAGTGCTTTGGAATTTGAAATTTCAATAATATATCCAAATGTGCTTGCTATAACTTGTTTGCTTTGAGCCAAGAGTCTTGTAGTGAATGACTTTTGTGTCTCACCTGTGATGCAGTGGGTTATGACATAGACTGCAGCGTGTGGCTGCAGGCACATAGAAAGTCGGCCACCGGTTTTCTTTTTCTTTACTTTCTCCTGATGCATTAAAATGTTGTATTAGGTTGAATATATCCTGCATTTCTGCTTCACTTTCTGGAAACTGCAGACAGCATCTAAGCATGTTCACTGTCGACTGACGCTGAAGTTCCTTCTGAGCAATGCTTAGAGGTTGAGACAGGTCCATCAGTACCTCAGCACACACATCGATCTCGTCTGATGCCTGAAGGCCACATATACACACAAACACACGCACATACATAGAGCATATACATAAAAGAGAAGCTGTCAATGTGTATAGAGCTGGCCGGCTGTATGCTTGAACTAACCACAGGTTTGGTTTTCCTGGCAGATTTGTTGCAGAGTTCCCATCCACAGGTAGGGCAGTGTTGAGGTTTATGTCTGTTTTTATAGACATAATCACATGCAGGGTTCTTACAATGACCCCTTCCTCTTGCTGTAGATAAACCCAGATCCTAAGAGACACACACATTCAGAACAATTCTATTCTCACAGCAATCTCACAGAGATTCATTCAGTCATATTTTATTTGCACACTCACAAGGGAGCACCCAGATGTTTTCTTGATTGGCAGCGTAGAGAGAATTTTAACCCCGTTATCTGTAATGATGTACTGGTCACTGCTGACTGTTGTGGGTTTCTGAAACTACACAGAGGTTTTACCATTCAATTTTCATGAAGACTGAAGATAAGATGGAGGTCATCTTACCTGTTCTGGGATGATGTGTCCCAGCTGTTTGAGAGTACTGGGCTTCAGACCCACAATGTGCTCGCTAAAGGCTTTCCCTGAGAAGAAAAACACAACCTATTACTGAAGATTTAACACAGACAGAGAAGAAAAACACAGCATCTGAACTCACCCGCATCTGTTTTCACTTCATCAGGACGAACAGCAACCCACTGCACAAGTGCTGACTGAACGGCCGTATCTGTGAAGAAACACCTCAACATCAAACAGGTGACACGTGACAAATGACTTGAAAAGTTTCCTCTCGTACAGAACACAGTTTGTTTGTTTAGTTTAACTCACTGGTCTGTGCAGGGGCTGGAAGAATGGCTCTTACACGGCGTTTCTGTACACCACTGATGCACTTTTCCTTTAAGGAGACCTGACTGTGACCATCATTCAATGATCTTAAAAACACACACACACAGAAGAATCAGCGTTTTCACCAGAGTAACCCTGAGAAAACATTTATTTTCATCCAAAGATTTAACACACTTACAGGATAGCAGCATCATGTGAGGTTACACTTGATCTTTCTCTCCTTCTGCAGCCGCCACTGCTATAGGATGCTGATCTTCTGTCCTGTGTTCCATCTGCAGAATATTTCTGGGATAGTAATACAGTTCTTTCTGTGCCGTCAGCATTGTGTCTCACTTCTGCATCTTTCAGATCTGTCAGAAGGGCTGAATGTGCAGTGGGAAGCTTGGAGACATCACACCATTCTCCTGGAGATGTGGCATTCATTGATGTTGTTCTTTTCAGCTATAATCAAAAGAAAAAATATGAGTTGTTCATGTTCTTTTAA
>CM065656.1:11068671-11088671 GCA_033220385.1 Triplophysa yarkandensis | reverse complement strand
TCGTCCATCACATTCCAAAATACTTAAAAACCTAAAAAGCTGAACCATTGTGTCCCGGAGATCTTGTGCAAAAGACTCATAAAGATCTTATAAAGACTCTTATAAAGATCTTATAAAGATCTTATAAAGATCTTATAAAGATAAAGAATCCTTGAGAGGATATTGAACGTTTAGTGCTGACCTGTTCTATTAAAGAATTCTTCACATGTGCTTCTGTTGTTTGTAGTAAATAAATAAAGAAAGCAATATCTGAAACCAAAACTGAATTAATATTATTATTCCATAAAGCTTTTCACGATCGGTGTATGTTCGGTTTCTCTGGATTTACAACAATAAGGCCTTTACTACGTCACAATTCTGTCTACACGCTCACTTTTAGGATTGTTTTACAGAAGAAACAAATCATGACTACATGATAAAATATTGATTGGGAATAAAATCTTTCATGAATTTGTGTAATTGCTAAATTTGTTGATTAGGTCCAGAAGTAGAAATGATTGAAACTTGAATGTCTATATGTGTCTACAGTGCAGGAAGTGACGTCACACAGCAGGGGGCGCTGACGCTTCATTCGCAGAAGAAGAGAGTTATACATCGAGCACAGATCACATCGATCATCAAGTCCTCTCACATCGATCTCAGAATGAATCGATCGATTATTTTAGCAGCATGGCGGAGGATAAGGTGAGAGGACCAAAACAGTTCTCATAAGACACGACATTTAAAAAATCTCATAGACATCATAACAGATATAAACTGCTGTAGTAAAAATACATAATATTATCGAAACTTTTGGTTTAGGATCCGGCGAGCAGTCTGAAGGATCTGGCACAGCTCAGAGATCAGCTGGAGAAGATTCAGAAGAAGCTGGAGAATGAAGTTCAAGCAGTTATCCCACAGGTAAGACAACAGTATCAGTCTGTAGTTATAACCACACCTCTCTCTCTCTCTCTCTCTCTCTCTCTCTCTCTATCTCTCTCTATCTCTCTATCTGTCTCTCTCCCTGTCTCTCTGTGTCTGTATGTCTGTCTCTCTCTCTCTCCCTGTCTGTCTCTCTCTCTCCCTGTCTGTCTCTCTCTCTCCCTGTCTGTCTCTCTCTCTCCCTGTCTGTCTCTCTCTCTCCCTGTCTGTCCCTCTCTCTGTCTGTCTCTCTCTCTCTCTCTGTCTGTCTCTCTCTCTCCCTGTCTGTCTGTCTGTCTCTCTGTCTGTCTGTCTCTCTCCCTGTCTCTCTCCCTCTGTCTCTCTCTCTGTCTGTCTCTCTCTCTCTGCCTGATTCGTACTGGTCCATCTCTAAATTAGAACTTTGGGAAAAATTTAATTAAATTCTGTCATTCAACTCAAATGTGTAAACTCGTATTTTAAATAAATTCAAGGTATTGCCGGCCCGAGATTGGATCCCAAGAACCAAGGGTTATGAGTCTAACTCTTTAAACACTAGGCTATGATTTACCAACTGTATGTACCCACGTATGAAGAGCTCGGTCCCAAAACGCTATAAATACATTTTAATAGATTTCTGAGAATATTAAATTGTCTGTTGGCTCAGTCTGAACATGTGAAACAATGATGATTGAATTAGACAACGCTATTGAAAATAAGAAATTCAAATTAGAAAGCTGCAACCTGACCACTTCTGAACAAAACATAAAGAATAGGGCAAGGTTTTGTGGGCTGATCAGATGAGATTTACTCTTGACGGATCAAATGGGAAGGTCTGGGGTTGGATCAGTAATGGATACAGAGCTCCACTTCGACTCAGTTCCAGCGAGATGGAGGTGAGGTACTTTAAAGATGAGTTAGTTGGAACTTTTCAGGTTGAAGAGTGACTCAAAATGAACTCTCAAACCTGCTAATTTCTTAGAAGACACTTTTTTAAGCAGTGGTACAGGAAAAAGTCTGCATCATTCAAGAAGACTTCTATTTTTTATGCAAGACAACCCTCCATTTAATACAGGGGTGTCCAAAGTTTTTTTGGTGAGGGCCAAATACAGAAAAATAAGCAAAGGCTTATATTGACACATGATTACTGTGTGTATAATGTGAAGAACATTGCTCTCAGTGGGAGCAGTGATGCTGTCCTTTGGATTGAAGGATGACTGCGATGTCAGGAGAAAGTTTGATTTGTTTTTCAATGACAGAAAAATCTTGAAAACGCCGGTAGAATTCTGTCACGAGAGATGTAATTACAGAAGCATATTTCTCCTATTTAGCCTTTGGAAAAGCAGACTGATTTCAGACAGCGCAGGGAAGTGTGCAGCATTAAAGCTTCGTAGTTGTGTCTCAAACAGGCCGAGCTTCACACAGAAGGCTTTCATGTGCGCATACAGTTTGACATCAGCTGTTCTTTGCCTTGTAGGTTCTTGTTCAGTGTATTCAGATGATGAGTGAGATCAACTAAAAATGCCAGGTCTGCCAGCCACAGAGGGTCACTCAGTTTATGAAGAGGTCGGCCTTTCTCTTTCAAAAACTTTTCTGATGTCAGCAAATAAAAGCGCTGCATTAAAGAGCCGCGGCTGAGCCAGCGCCCATCAGAGTGGGAGAGGACTTCCCCGTGGATACAGTTTAGTGGAGAGGCACCTTTTCTGTGACTTCTCTATCTGCTGTTGAAACTGAGAAGTGCAACAGAGTCGAGCTCAAGCGCCATGTGCTGGCCATCATCAATTATATTTTCAATAAAAACTGCGGCACCCCTGATTTAATGCATCAAAGCCAGTAAAGGCCTTAAAGATGAGAAACGATTGACATGGCCAGCTTCTTCACCTGACCTTTTTCACCTGACTTATTTAGTACTTTTGGGCCCTTCTTAAGCAGGAAATGTAAAGTGACTGTAAACAGTACACCTCTCCGAACAGTGTTTGGAAGGCTGTGGTTACTGCTACAAAAAGTTAATGAACAGATCAAGAAACTCCATGAATAGAAGGTTTGAGACTGTTACAGAAAAGAATGGCAGCTGTATTGGTCACTGAGGCTTTTTTATTTTCAGGAATCCTTTTATATTTAATTATAAGTCTTTTTATTATTCTCACTTTAATAAGTTAATATAAAATATAATTTTACATTTAGTTGCATAATAATGAATAGTTGCCTAACATTTGTGTACATGATATTATCTCAAGAAAGCCAAAACTTCACTTTTACTACTTAAATGTTCAGATTTGAGTTTTTTTTTAAAGTTTTATTGACCAAGAGCACTGTAATTTTACAATAACAAAATGAATCCTAAAATATAAAACTTGCCTTAAATTGATAGATAGATCTATCACATCTATCATATATCTTTGTCATCTGCATGTGTGTTGTGGCCTATATACATTTTGTTTAAGATTAATGTTCTTATCAGTGTGTGTGTGTGTGTGTGTGTGTGTGTGTGTGTGTGTGTGTGTGTGTGTGCGTGCGTGCGTGCGTGCGTGTATATGTGTGTACGTATGTATATATATTTATATATATGTATATGTTTATGTATATATTTGTATATGTTTAGCTTATGTATATATATATATATATATATATATATATATATATATATATATATATGTATATATGTTTTTGTCTATGTGTATTTGAATGTATATTAGTAAATCTGTTTTGATAGGAAAAGGTTACATGTTAAGGATGTTGTACATTTACCATTCGATGGTTAAACATCTGCAGTGTCCTCAAATTCCTGCATTTAGGAAAACTCTGTTTGTGTTTTTAAGGGTGGATCATTACTAGCTTCTCCGTTCCTGAAAGGTTTCCTGGCAGGGTATGCGTTATCCAGACTTCGTTCTTCTGCCATCTTGGGAGGGGCTTTGGGAACCCTCACCGGAATCTACACTGCTCAGAATTATCAGGTGCCCAATATTGAGGAGAACATACGCAACTTTTTTAACTCTCTGAAGAAAGGACCCGGAAATTGATAATGAACTTCCTCAACACAACTCAGACTGAATGAAAGAACAGATGATTCTCACTTTGTAATCTCCATGTGTGTTGTGGCCTGTCGCTATAAAAATTGTGCAAGATTTATGTTCTTATCAGCCCTTTGGTTTGGCCATTTAGACATTGTCTCGCTTTAAGAATCAGAGGTTTCAGAATGATTGTGGGAGAGAATGTGGAATCATTTGAAGTAGGACCCCTCTTTAGCAGAGGGTTGTCTCGTAGGGTTGCCTGCTGGATGCTGCTGGTTCTTTTGGTTCTTGTATATGGTTCACACACTCCACTCATCTCCCTCGCTAAGGTTGATGGCCCCATTCCCTTCAGCCCGTTCTTCTGTGTTTCTGATTGAGTTTGCCAAACTCCTTTTCTCTTTCGCTGCCCTTGTGGTGGCGGGCAATCCTCAAAGCTTCCGTGTCTGCTGTTGTGGTGGTTCCGTTCGATGTTCTAGCACTTTTGTATACTTTCAACAACCTTGTGGTCCTCATTCAAGTCTATATGGATCCCAGCTCCTTCCAGCTTCTTAGCAACCTTAAAATTCTGTCACATTCTGTCTGGTTAAAGGTTGGCGAGAGGCCAGTGGTTAGCTGTGGGGCTTCTCGTGGGTGCTGGGCTCTGTCACAGCTACAGCAATCTGGATTGGGATCATCCGGACGAGGAGAAATGGTGTCCGTGACTTCACGTCACCTCCTGGGGTCTGCTGCTTGCACTCGTGCTTTGTGTCTGGACTGGCTGCCGTCTACACTGAGTGGGTGCTAAAAACTCAACATCTGCCTTTAAGCCTTCAAATTCTCTTCCTGGATGTTTTTTGGGTGGCGACGAATCTGGCTTTTTATTTGTTTGGTGGCAATGTCAGATGGCAAGGCTTCTGGACGGATTCTCACCACTGGTTTGGCTCATTATTGTGGGACAGGTGACAAACGGCCTCCTCATGTCGATCGTCATTAAAACACGGAACAGGAATTACGAGACTCATCATTTCTTTGGCAATGGTGTTCTCTCCTGGTGGTTTCTGGGAATGAAGCTCACATCTCACTTCCTGTTTTCTGTGTTGCTGATTGTATGGGCGGTATACCTGTATTACAGGTAGAGCCACATAATCTCAGTTAGAGGTACTACAATCATCTGTTACTAACCAAATATTAAATTCATGGATCCTTGAATTCTGTTCAGTCTGTTTTAAATATCACTTGGTTGCATTTTTCTGTTTTGGGTACATTTTTTTCATTGTGTGCCCACTAATTTACCATCTGCCTTTATTATAATGAAGTGCATCTTTCTGAATCAATATAATGTCAGATTTACGGTTATTCGTTGTTTTCTATATGCATCTTTATTTATTTCACTAAACAGTTGAAACAAATGTACAAATTGTATATGATGTATATTAAATGGTCTAAACAAATGAATATATGTCTTTGTTCAATCTTTCGGTTTATGGGATGATGTGTTTGAAAAATTCATCGTTTAGTTTTGATGTAATTTAGGCTGATGGTTAAAGTTGTTTAGTGGTGCAGCGATGTCTGGTTGAATGAAAGGTCCTGCTGCTCCATCAAAGCTATAGATAAAGGAGTGAGAGTTGATTTAAACAGACAAAAATGAAATCGTTACATTGTGACATTGACAGATTTGAATTTTCTCACTGCTTCTCAGCTTTTGAAGTTCTTCTTTTAGCTGCTGGTTTTTATTGGACAGGTGAACTGCATCCTGAATAGCATCTGTCAACAGAGTTCTGTACTTGCCCTCAGATATATTTTTCTGTTCCTCTAGTACTTCTTGAAAAGTCTTAAAGACCTGCACACAAACAAAGAGGCAGAATGGTGTACTGGTGGATAAGGAGTACACTGCATAAAGACAGCAAGAACAACCTCAGCCTCTTGATTACTCTGGTTTTTGCTAAACTGTTGGGGATGTACCCACCAGTCAATGGGATGCCATGTGTGGTGTTTGTCACCTGAAAACCCTCTTCTCTCACGGTATTCAGTTCTTGTTGGTGTTGTATGTACTGAGTCTCCAGGTCTTCATGTGCCTGCTGGTTTTCTCTACGCAACGCCTCAATCTGAAGAAGAAGAATGGGTCTCTCTCTGCGCAGATAAAACATCTCAATCTCCACACCTCCCACCTGCAACTAGAATCACATGACTCGACCAAATACTAATTCATATACTTGATCTTTACATTTCAAAACAACTTGTTATGAAGTAACTTAACGGAGCATTACTCGTGTAAAAAATATTTCTAATCAAATACATTATTTTCTGAACCTGTATCATATTTCAACAGACTGTGTTGTATTAGGGACAAGAAGTGGTAGATCTAAATGATGCTTGTCCCATGTTAGGGATTATAAATAATTCTGTTTTAGGTTCTAATTGTTCTCATGTTTTCTGCCAATCATCGCTGATGTCTTTTGTCTCACCAGCTGCTCCTCTAGTTCAAGCTCCATCTTTATCATTTCATCCTCCATCACTCTGTCATGAGTCTCTCTCAGCCTTTGTCTGCGCTCCTGAAGTTTCCTATGCTCCACCTGACACACACACACACACAACATGTCAGTTATTGTTTATATCAGTGATTTTAATTATACGGATTATCCCTCCACGCATCATTTTCTGCCCAAAAGATTTTACCTGTTGATTGGGTACTCACTGTGCTAGTGCTGCAACCTGATTGGTCAGGTTCCTTTTTAAGATTTTCCCACAGCTCTTTGATGCGTGTCACCTGCTCCTGATTCTTCTGGACAGTGACTCGTCCCTCTGACATCATCATCAGGTTAGAAAGTTACAGCAGATTACAGCAGATTCATGTCTATCAGAGAAATGTTTTTACACACAGACAAACCAGTAATGTGCAGATCCACTACTTGTCTCAGAAGGTTGTGTTTGTGTACCGATTCACCAATCTCCTCATCTCTTTCAGCCATCTTTAGCAGATATACACAAAGATTTGAAAGAAGTTTATTTGCAGTGCTGCATCTTATAAATAATAATAGATCATTAAGCTTGTGTATGATATAAAAGTGTGTTTGTAGATACTCACAGGTGTGTCAATGATTTGGCATTGAGCAGGTTTTCGTACGGAAGAAAGCAGCGCACAGGTCTCTCTGTGTCTGTGTGTGTGTGTGTGTGCGCGTGTGTGTGTGTTTGTGTGCGCGTGCGTTTGTGTGCGTATGTCTTACACTCCTGAAATATTCATAGCTCGCTATTCACTTTCATCCTTGTGTGTGTGGTCATGCATACCAACCAAGATCTTCTGTGCTATCAGAAGTTTTGTTCTCTTGTTAATGTGCAAAACTTAACATATTCTTGAATCATTTGTTTTTAAACAATACCTGCTTTGTGAATTAATACCCTTTTTACTGTGGCTCAGGGGTTAGAGCATGGCGCTTATAATGTTAGAGACATGAGTTTCGACCCCAGGAATTGCACAAATTTAAATATAAAAAGTGTATTAGTATAATGCAGAAACTTGGTGTCAGTAGTGTTCTAGTGGTTTGAGTGTTGGACTTGTGATCCTTTTTTAAATTTAATTTATTTTTACTGCAGAACATAAACATTACAATGTTGGAAAATTAACAAGGTGCATACAATATCATCATATGTAGATATAAGGGTTACACAAATCAGCATAATATATCTTCGCAAAAAACAAAAAAATTTATATAAGAAATTATTAATAATACTTTACAGATACCTTACAGCAGATTCAAGAATGTTAATGTTTTAGAAGCCTTTGTATTTAAAGGTTTGGACACATTCTAAAAAGAAGTCCAAATAGATTTTATTTCATAAGCAAATATTCCAAAGTTGGGTTTACGATGAATGGTCCTGGCTTTATAAAGGTTAAATTTACCCAGAAGACAAAGCAATAATACAGTATGTTCAAGATTGCTGTCTTTAGAATGAAAATCTGACAGGAAAATAATAGATTTCGATCATTTTTTCACCGCAGGAAGAAATTAGAACGGTAACGTCTGATCAAAAAGAAAGACTTGGAGAATGGGTAATGACAAAACAGATGTAGAATACATTCTTCATCAGTATTACATAATGAAAACAATAAAGAGATATTCTCAAAACACCTGTCTTACAAGGGTAGTATCTGTGAACAATTTCGAAATGGAGTTCTTTAGTTTTATTTTGAAGATGTAGGTAGGAAAGGTCCAAAAGTTATTTAAATCACAGTCCGAATTACAGATCCTCCATTTAGATTTTGCTTTAATGGGGCATCCTGGAGTTGAAGTGCGTTTCTGATAAAGATGTTATTGCATTTTTATCTAATTAATAAACTCCATAAATTGCAAGTGTAGGAAAAGGGTTGTTTATAGAGCCATTACATAAATGTGCTTTATACAAAGTATTTAAACTGACAGGGATACTTTAAATCACTTTATTATAATCTCTTAGTGAGATTGTTGCACCTTTTAATGACACAAAATCAGGAAACGAAAGAAGATCTCCCTGAGCATTGGATAAATAGGAAATATTAAAAAAAATTTATTCACACATTCAGTGAAAAAAAGTGATTTGTTATCAGATTTTATATTTTCATTGTTCCAAATGATACATGTGTGTGGGGAGAAATTATGTTTTAAAGCAAACTTCCAGGATTCTAGGGCTTGTTTATGAAAATGTTATAGTTTAATGGGTAATTTACTACCCTTATAGTTACAGGACAATAAACATTTAAGGACACCACAACATTTGAAGATTAGGTTAGGGATCCAAAACCAGGGTAACATCATTAGATAAACAATTCTTCATCCGGTTCATTTTGAAAGTCTGGTTAATGGTATTAAAATCTTCAGTTTTAAGACCACCCTCCTTATAATTTCTATTCATAGATTTCTGATCTACATAAAGGGAAAAAGCAGGATAAATGAAATGCCCTCAGCTTTAGTCAGCAACACTCCCATAAATGGTCAAATCTCTCTGCAACATTTTTTAATGTTATCTATCCTTGGCTGAAAATTATGATGGATACGGTCTGAATCTGATCTACAGATATCAACCCCTAAATATTTTATTTTAAGAGAGACATTTAACTTTAGTTCCATCAACAGAATTGTTATTTGAATCATGTACATACAAAATTTCACTTTTGTTGGAATCTACTACTAATCCTTTGTAGAAAAGATTAAAATGTTTTTAAGAAAAAGGCCGGTGTTGTCGGCAACTGACTTATGATCAATGTATTCCCCCCAATATTGGTACCTTTAATATTGGAGCGCTTTATGTGCAAACTTAATAGCTCAGCGGCTAATAGAAAAAGAAGGTGAGATGGGGAATCCCATGCGAATACCTCTGCCCACGTAAAATCGGGGGGAAATTGCCGGAAGCCAAGGAGTCATAATTGTTTTTACCATTACATAGAGTACGAATCGCATTAATAAAGGATCTACCAAAACCAAACTTAGACAGGGCTTCAAAAATAAAAAAATATGCTCAACTGTATCGAAAGCTTTATAAAAGTCAATAAACAAAATTAATGCCTCTTTGTTTATGAATTCTGAATAATGTAAGATATCTATAATTAATCTAATATTGTTAGAAATATGTCTACCTTTAGAAATCCAGACTGAGTGTTGGAAATTTTGTTTTCTAAATAATGTTTGATCTTTTCAGCATATACAGAAGCCAATATTTTATAATCCAAGTTCAAAAGGGTGATCAGGCGCCAATTATCCAAAACACTGGAATCTTTATTAGGTTAAGGAATAAGACAAATGAGACCTTTTCAATTCACCATGGTTTAAACACTCTATAAGGGCATCGTAAAGAAGAAATTTAATGGAGTCCCAAAAGACTTGAAAAAATTCAAATGGTAAGCTGTCAGGCCCTGGAGGTTTTTTTTGGCATTCTTTTTACTGAATTAAACAGATCCTCTATGTTAAGAAGTTCCTCTCAAAGTTCTCTATTCTGGTCCTTAATTTTAGGAGTCACTGATTCAATCTTATGGAAAAACAAAGATAAAGCATAAGATCAAAGGAAGAGGTGTATAGATTTTGATAAAAAAGAAAAACATGAGAAGAAATAACAGAGGGGTCATTAGATAATGTATTATTAATATATAGACAGGAGATCCTCTTATAACTTCCACGTTTTTTCTCTTGTTTGAAAAAAGTATGCAATTTTTTTTCGCCAAACTCAAGCCATTTTACTCTTGATCTGATGAATGTGCCCCTTGCATTCCCTAAGAATAAATCATCCAGACTGTTTTGTAAAGTATAAAGAGATTCCTTGACAACCTCTCCCGGGTTAATATTCTTTAGTATCTCACTCATCTTTTTAATGAACTCTGTCATTTCCATATTTTTAACAGACGCTCTATTTTTTCCAAATTTGATAGAGAATTTTCTACATTCGTATTTAAATAGTTCTCATTTAGAAATGGCCGAGATATTAACCTGGGATTTCAGGTTCTCTGCGATTTTCCTAACCCCCTGACAATATGAGTCTGATTGTAAAAAATAACTGATGTTAAAATATGAAATTAAAGAATATGATATTAGCCAGAGGTCTATACAAGATTTTGAGAAAAATCTGCTTTAAACCAAGTGTACATGTGGTTATCGGGGTGTTATATCTATGTGCATCGATTAGGTTCAGCCGTAGACACAGTGCCTCTTTGAAATCACCACCAAATAATTATTATTATTTGAAGAATTGTTGAAACCCATATATTGTTATCCAATAGAATAACTGTCATAATCCATCCTCCTATCCCTAAAGAAAGCGTTTCTATAATCTATCACTGAAATCCATTATTGAGTAAAATAGCCTGACGAAATGGAATTATGACAGAAAGAAATGGGCTCCCCCACTGGGTACGCCAGAATTTTTCATCGTCCACACAAGAATGTCTCTCTGGCAAAAATAAAAATCTTTCATGGATTTACAAAATAGAAATAAAGTTTAATAACGTGGCCCCCGAACATTCAAGGAGAAACAAGAGAAATATGAACTAAACATTGTATTGGAACTCAACTCTGAGTAAATACAACTGTTATAAACAGATTAAACAAAGTAGATTACTTCTTAGAAGATATGCAGGGCATAAAGCTCGAATTCCCAATAAAGCTTGGGGAGGTCAACACACCCTTCCGTGGACCCATAAAAAATTTAAATGAGATCAATTAAATAAAAGTAGTAAATACTGTATTTATAAAAATGTAAGGTTGGAGAAAAAAAAAAACATTTAGCAAAATCACAGTGTAAGAGGCATACTAGATGTCATACACAGAAATTCTCTGGCCTTTAATGAAAGCAACTGGCCCATTTAACCCAGCTGATTTTTTCCTTCCATTCTTTCCTTTTCAACAAAGGGCCCGAGTTTGTTTCTGGCCTCCTTCGTCTTCCTGAGTGACATCTTCCAGGATCCGTTTTTTCTTCTGTTTCAACAGCTCCATATTGCATCACGACATGTGCGGGATAGGAACTGAACGACGATCCGCTGCGGGTTGGAGTTTCCACACTTGGGGCCAAGTCTATGCGTGATGTCGATCATGTCCTGTAGTTTCGACCATGTGGACGTTTTCTCCTTTTCGCTCAGGTATTCCGGCTACACGGAGGTGTTTGTAACTATCCAATAACCTTCATTTCTCCTTGAGAGATTTGTTTTTCTTTTCTAGGTTCTCAAACTTTGATTTCAGAGAAAGCACCTTCTCAGTCATGTCTTCCACCTGTCTGTTAATGACTTTAGCGAGCAGGTAAGCTGAAGATGTGTTTTCCTTCAGCAACGACAGACTGCCCTTGTACCATCGATTCTTCTTGTATTCGATTGCCACTAGCAGCACAAAATTAGATGGCATGTTGGCAGTGTTTGTTCGAGATTTTCTCTGTGCAGAGGACTTACTAGGAGTGTCCCAAAAGCATTTTCTAGGCGTCTTAAATAGTTGCTGTTTGCAAAAGAATCAACAGATGCCGAGTCCATATCTTCATCCATGTTTGTAGCAACCGAGCTACTTTACTTAGGGGTGAAAATTACCAAAAAAAAACTTTACAAGAAGGGTCCCAAAATCATTAATGTTAGTTTTAACAGAATGTTAATGAAAAACTGAACATGGAAAGTCGAAGCTTTAGGCACTCTCCTCCACCTTTAATATCACGACTGAGGTGAATCCCTTGAGCAAGTGCGTGCGTGCGTGCGCGTTCCGTACACATATACATATAAAATTCCATATACACTTTTATCAATGTTTTCAATTGAATTAAAGTTAATTTGCATATATATACATAGATATATATCTATATATATATATATATATATATATATATATATATAGATGTCTTAATATTCACCCACACATTTACAGTTAGAAAGTGCATGTTTTATTGCAAACTTTATATTTACAGTCTCACTGGCTTATAACCAATCTGATATTCACACTCTACAAACAGTACCCTCCGAGAAAACATGCAGATTTATATGAAATACAGAGCTTTTATCATCAGAACAATAGATTATGCATAATATCTTGGAAATATTATATTTTTGTGTAATTTAACACAGGCCAGAGATCTTGAGTAGAAGAGTTATAGAGGTCTTCTGATCTATTCATGTTTATGTTAAAGAAAAATCAGGACAGAGCTGTTAGTTATAAACTGAGACTGAATGACAGGATATTCTCATCTTGAGTTTCAAATCTCTCATTGGTGTTGTTACAGAAAGCTTTTTCTTTACTCTGGAGAAAAAGAGAGAAAGAAAATAAGCAACATTAACATCATTAACACAGAAAATCCACAAGAATCACTCAATGAGTTTTATTTCTCTCTGAACAGCCTTACCTAGAACATCATCCACTAGGACTTGCTCATCTTTAAACATAAAACACATGAAGCTAAGTTAGGATTTTCCATAATAACTGAATGATTAGTGATTCTTAAATGCATACTTTAAAACACACCTGTATCACAAGTGGGTCTTCCACGGATGCGAGTTCCCTTGATCTCATTGCCATCCCTGTCCACGCACCAGCAGAAACCGGTACTGTGCCAGCACTGCATGGGCAGGAAGTTACCTTGTTCGTCACATTGTGGCCGGTAGAATCCGGGTCTCACCTGCTTTATGGACTCCAACTGACATCTAGTCTCAAGCTCTACAGTTTTGAAGAAACATGCAGATGGCATGTGGACATTAAATTTGTGTTTCTCATCCTTGGCAGGTTTGTTTGTCTGGCATGCAGTGAATGTGTATGTGTGTGTCTGACATGCTACAACGTGTTTGTGTTTGTCTGACATGTTGCAGATTTGTTTGTGTGTGTCTGGCATGCAGCAGATTTGTTTGTGTAACTGACATGCTACAGATGTGTTTGTGTGTCTGACACCCAGCAGATTTGTTTGTGTGTGTCTGGCATGCTTCAGATGTGTTTGTGTTTGTCTGACATGCTACAGATGTGTTTGTGTGTCTGACATGCTACAGATGTGTTTGTTTGTTTGTGTGTGTGTCTGACATGCTACAGATGTGTTTGCATCTCTACCTGCAGCAGCTGTGCTCTTCACATCAGTGTCTGGCTCCAGTGCCACACTCTTCATGGGGAGATGCATTCGCTTTGGCATCATTCGGGAAGCTTCTGTTTGAATGAGCAAGTATTTACAAAGAAATATAAACTGTGTATTATTACATTTATAGTCCTGTCTGCCATAAAATGAATGAATCTAAATTTAATTGAATTTAGTACATCCAGACTCTTTTTTTATTGACCCTTTTTGCAATTCTCTCTGCGTCATCAATGAATGTTAGTAATATTTTAAATGATTAGATCTAATCCATATTTTGCATTCTTTATTGTTTGATTTGTCCCCTTACCATCAAAAATTCCACTGCCCTCTCTTTGGTTAAGGATACCTGGTTGCAGCTTCTATGAAAAGAAGAACCAAAAAATACATTCCTTGACACTACAACACTGAGACACTGAAAAATTAAGATTTTTCTAGTATGTATTTATAATTGTAGAAAAGCTAATGTCTGACAATGAGGGGAACACGGGGCAGCTTCTGATCGGAGGTCTCATCCGATAAGTCCTTCAACAGGGGCATGCTGTTCATAGGCAGACGCATCACTTTTGGAGCTCCAGCTGTTGATGAAAGACAAGCTGTCAATCTTTTACTTCTGCTTAACCTAATTCTCTTTCTCTATTTTTTAAATTGAAAACATATTAAAAGAATTCCTTTATTTAGAGGCTCAGAAACAATTTTAGGACTGGGATGAAAGATCATTAGCACATGCACAAATGATTTTGCTTAAAATAAGTGAATGCAAATCAGTGGTGTCTGATCGTACCTGATGTCTTACGGGTGAGTTCATTCTTTAATTGATCTTGGCTTTGTGTCAGAGCATGGATGTGATCTTTTTGACCCCAGACTAAGTAAGCAGTCAGAGCCTGACCGGCCAGCAGCAGACAGGCCAGAAGCGTGAATCCGGCCACCTTAAGAGCTTTTCCATTAGAGCTCCTGCGGATAGAAACAGACACACATTTAGTTTAATGCCACTGTTTGTGAGTGAAAATCTGACCTTCTCTCATTTCCTGTTACATTGAACGGTACATTTAAATGTGAACCATTGCTGTTGTAGTACAGAAATACTAGTTAGTTTAATCTTTAACTTGACCCTCGATTTACAAAGTGTGAAGTTTCTATTATGTGGAATGACTTTATGTAAGAAAGTTTAATTCACAAAATAGTATTTTATTGCTTTATAAAGTTCTGGGGTCAGATGAGTTGGACTTTTAAAATGAATCTCAGAGTCAGCAGACAATGACTGAAATCAAAGAAATTAATGTAAGTGTTCTTTATTACAGAGTCACAAAACTGAAATAATAAAAACCAATACATTTTTACTATGCTTATATTTATAAACTTTGTCACTATTTTTCCTACCGAAAGGACTTCCAAACTCATCAATATAATTATGGCGTGTTACAAATGTAAAGTGCAAAAATGTGGTATTGATTCATTGATATATTGAATATTTAAGAAATATTTACAAATATTTACTATTTACATTAGAAACTTTGTGTCTTACATCAAATTATGTTTGCTGTCATGCATGTATGTCAAATAAATCCAGTTTGTATATAAAATGTCTCATTGTTAGGTACTCAATGTTACTGTTAGGTACTCGATGTTACTGTTAGGTACTCGATATTACTGTTAGGTACTCTGTATTACTGTTAGGTACTCTGTATTACTGTTAGGTACTCTGTATTACTGTTAGGTACTCTGTATTACTGTTAGGTACTCTGTATTACTGTTAGGTACTCTGTATCACTGTTAGGTACTCTGTATCACTGTTAGGTACTCTGTATCACTGTAAGGTATTCTATATCACTGTTAGGTACTCGATATCACTGTTAGGTACTCGATATCACTGTAAGGTACTCTATATCACTGTTAGGTACTCTATATTACTGTTAGGTACTCTATATTACTGTTAGGTACTCTGTATTACTGTTAGGTACTCTGTATTACTGTAAGGTACTCTGTATTACTGTAAGGTACTCTGTATTACTGTTAGGTACTCTGTATTACTGTTAGGTACTCTGTATTACTGTTAGGTACTCTATACTACTGTTAGGTACTCTATATTACTGTTAGGTACTCTATATTACTGTTAGGTACTCTATATTACTGTTAGGTACTCTATATTACTGTTAGGTACTCTATATTACTGCTAGGTACTCTATATTGCTGCAAGGTACTCTATATTACTGTTAGGTACTCTGTATTACTGTTAGGTACTCTATATTACTGCAAGGTACTCTATATTACTGTTAGGTACTCTGTATTACTGTTAGGTACTCTGTATTACTGTTAGGTACTCTATATTACTGTTAGGTACTCTATATTACTGTTAGGTACTCTATATTACTGTTAGGTACTCTATATTACTGCTAGGTACTCTATATTACTGCAAGGTACTCTATATTACTGCTAGGTACTCTATATTACTGCTAGGTACTCTATATTACTGCTAGGTACTCTGTATTACTGTTAGGTACTCTGTATTACTGTTAAGTACTCGATATTACTGTTAGGTACTCGATATTACTGTTAGGTACTCGATATTACTGTTAGGTACTCGATATTACTGTTAGGTACTCTGTATTACTGTAAGGTACTCTGTATTACTGTTAGGTACTCTATATTACTGTTAGGTACTCTTTATTACTGTTTGGTACTCTATATTACTGTTAGGTACTCTATATTACTGTTAGGTACTCTATATTGCTGTTAGGTACTCTATATTACTGTTAAGTACTCTATATTACTGTTAGGTACTCTGTATTACTGTAAGGTACTCTGTATTACTGATAGGTACTCTGTATTACTGATAGGTACTCTATATTACTGTTAGGTACTCTATATTACTGTTAGGTACTCTTTATTACTGTTAGGTACTCTATATTACTGCTAGGTACTCATATTACTGTTAGGTACTCTATATTACTGTTAGGTACTCTATATTACTGTTAGGTACTCGATATTACTGTTAGGTACTCGATATTACTGTTAGGTACTCGATATTACTGTTAGGCACTCTATATTACTGTTAGGTACTCTATATTACTGTTAGGTACTCTATATTACTGTTAGGTACTCTATATTACTGTTAGGTACTCTATATTACTGTTAGGTACTCTATATTACTGTTAGGTACTCTATATTACTGTTAGGTACTCTATATTACTGTTAGGTACTCTATATTACTGTTAGGTACTCTATATTACTGTTAGGTACTCTGTATTACTGTTAGGTACTCTGTATTACTGTTAGGTACTCTGTATTACTGTTAGGTACTCTATATTACTGTTAGGTACTCTGTATTACTGTTAGGTACTCTTTATTACTGTTAGGTACTCTATATTACTGTTAGGTACTCGATATTACTGTTAGGTACTCTATATTACTGTTAGGTACTCTATATTACTGTTAGGTACTCTATATTACTGCTAGGTACTCATATTACTGTTAGGTACTCTATATTACTGTTAGGTACTCTATATTACTGTTAGGTACTCTATATTACTGTTAGGTACTCTATATTACTGTTAGGTACTCTATATTACTGTTAGGTACTCATATTACTGTTAGGTACTCTATATTACTGTTAGGTACTCTATATTACTGTTAGGTACTCTATATTACTGTTAGGTACTCTATATTACTGTTAGGTACTCTATATTACTGTAAGGTACTCTATATTACTGTTAGGTACTCTATATTACTGTTAGGTACTCTATATTACTGTAAGGTACTCTATATTACTGTTAGGTACTCTATATTACTGTTAGGTACTCTATATTACTGTTAGGTACTCTATATTACTGTAAGGTACTCTATATTACTGTTAGGTACTCTATATTACTGTTAGGTACTCTATATTACTGTAAGGTACTCTATATTACTGTTAGGTACTCTATATTACTGTTAGGTACTCTTTATTACTGTTAGGTACTCTGTATTACTGTTAGGTACTCTGTATTACTGTTAGGTACTCTGTATTACTGTTAGGTACTCTATATTACTGTTAGGTACTCTATATTACTGTTAGGCACTCTATATTACTGCTAGGTACTCTATATTACTGTTAGGTACTCTGTATTACTGTTAGGTACTCTTTATTACTGTTAGGTACTCTGTATTACTGTTAGGTACTCTGTATTACTGTTAGGTACTCTATATTACTGTTAGGTACTCTATATTACTGTTAGGTACTCTATATTACTGTTAGGTACTCTATATTACTGTTAGGTACTCTATATTACTGTTAGGTACTCTGTATTACTGTTAGGTACTCTGTATTACTGTTAGGTACTCTATATTACTGTTAGGTACTCTGTATTACTGTTAGGTACTCTGTATTACTGTTAGGTACTCTGTATTACTGTTAGGTACTCTATATTACTGTTAGGTACTCTATATTACTGTTAGGTACTCTATATTACTGTTAGGTACTCTATACTACTGTTAGGTACTCTATACTACTGTTAGGTACTCTTTATTACTGTTAGGTACTCTGTATTACTGTTAGGTACTCTGTATTACTGTTAGGTACTCTATATTACTGTTAGGTACTCTATATTACTGTTAGGTACTCTATATTACTGTTAAGTACTCTATATTACTGTTAGGTACTCTGTATTACTGTAAGGTACTCTATATTACTGTTAGGTACTCTGTATTACTGTTAGGTACTCTGTATTACTGTTAGGTACTCTGTATTACTGTTAGGTACTCTATATTACTGTTAGGTACTCTGTATTACTGTTAGGTACTCTATATTACTGTTAGGTACTCTATATTACTGTAAGGTACTCTGTATTACTGTTAGGTACTCTGTATTACTGTTAAGTACTCTATATCACTGTTAGGTACTCTATATCACTGTAAGGTACTCTATATTACTGTTAGGTACTCTATATTACTGTTAGGTACTCTATATTACTGCAAGGTACTCTATATTACTGCTAGGTACTCTATATTACTGTTAGGTACTCTATATTACTGTTAGGTACTCTATATTACTGTTAGGTACTCTATATTACTGCAAGGTACTCTATATTACTGTTAGGTACTCTATATTACTGTTAGGTACTCTATATTACTGTTAGGTACTCTGTATTACTGTTAGGTACTCTGTATTACTGTTAGGTACTCTATATTACTGTTAGGTACTCTATATTACTGTTAGGTACTCTATATTACTGTAAGGTACTCTATATTACTGTTAGGTACTCTGTATTACTGTTAGGTACTCTATATTACTGTTAGGTACTCTGTATTACTGTTAGGTACTCTGTATTACTGTTAAGTACTCTATATCACTGTTAGGTACTCTATATTACTGTAAGGTACTCTATATTACTGTTAGGTACTCTATATTACTGTTAGGTACTCTATATTACTGTTAGGTACTCTGTATTACTGTTAGGTACTCTGTATTACTGTTAGGTACTCTATATTACTGTTAGGTACTCTATATTACTGTTAGGTACTCTATATTACTGTTAGGTACTCTATATTACTGTTAGGTACTCTATATTACTGTTAGGTACTCTATATTACTGTTAGGTACTCTATATTACTGTTAGGTACTCGATATTACTGTTAGGAACTCAGAGCCCTGCTCGCGGACACCCACATTGACAAACACGCCCCTGAACAGCCAATCAGTCACAAGAATTCACATGACGTCACTTGTAAACAGGTAGAGTTTGATTTCCATCTCGCTCAAATCTGAAGTAATTTATTATTAGAAACAAAGTAGTTTAATTACAAGCAGAATGCATAAAAGCATTATGAAGCTTAAACTGTTGAAAGATAGAAAAAATTCAAAGGAGAAAAAGATTTATATTTAAATAATATTTATTTAACGTCCCTAATCAAATTTATTCAAATAAACCAATTAAAAAGCATAAAAATGTAACTATTTCAAGAGCAACAAGAAATGCTATTGTTTTTACACAATTATAATCATGTTTAGTTTAATATTAAATAAAGATAATAATTTACCGTGAATTTCTCGTGCCAACGACAGTCTCCTCACTGGGCACGCGCTCCAGAAGTTCTTCTCTGTGCTGATCTTCCATCACAATGTTTGTGTGTTTGTTTGTTGTTTGTCTGTTGTTTGTGTGTTGTTTGTGTGTTGTTTGTGTGTTGTTTGTGTGTGTGCTGCTAGAGTCCAGAATAAGCTCCAGTGTGTGTCTGCGGGGTTTTAAACAGAACCAGGATCACATCCTTCTGCTCTTGGACGGAAAGTCCCATCAGGTCCACGTGTCAAGTGTGATTGGATGCTGTAAACAGCGTCATTAGTTGATGGAGAGACTTCAAACTTTAACGATCACTAAATATTCTAAAGTTTCGTTTATTTGTGGGATATAGTTTGATCAATTAATAACGTAATCTTAATGAGTTCAGCATTATATTTTATAGAATAATGTGATGTTAAAACTTAAACACACATAAATACAATAAAAGTATTCGCACATGTTTTATGGTATCACTTTAAACATATGTGTAAAGACATTAAACACATAAAGGGAAAATATGTCGCTTATTACAAATTCTATTATCACTTGACCAAAA
>CM065656.1:11061171-11063671 GCA_033220385.1 Triplophysa yarkandensis | reverse complement strand
TTAGGGTTAGGGTTAGGGTTAGGGTTAGGGTTAGGGTTAGGGTTAGGGTTAGGGTTAGGGTTAGGGTTAGGGTTAGGGTTAGGGTTAGGGTTAGGGTTAGGGTTAGGGTTAGGGTTAGGGTTAGGGTTAGGGTTAGGGTTAGGGTTAGGGTTAGGGTTAGGGTTAGGGTTAGGGTTAGGGTTAGGGTTAGGGTTAGGGTTAGGGTTAGGGTTAGGGTTAGGGTTAGGGTTAGGGTTAGGGTTAGGGTTAGGGTTAGGGTTAGGGTTAGGGTTAGGGTTAGGGTTAGGGTTAGGGTTAGGGTTAGGGTTAGGGTTAGGGTTAGGGTTAGGGTTAGGGTTAGGGTTAGGGTTAGGGTTAGGGTTAGGGTTAGGGTTAGGGTTAGGGTTAGGGTTAGGGTTAGGGTTAGGGTTAGGGTTAGGGTTAGGGTTAGGGTTAGGGTTAGGGTTAGGGTTAGGGTTAGGGTTAGGGTTAGGGTTAGGGTTAGGGTTAGGGTTAGGGTTAGGGTTAGGGTTAGGGTTAGGGTTAGGGTTAGGGTTAGGGTTAGGGTTAGGGTTAGGGTTAGGGTTAGGGTTAGGGTTAGGGTTAGGGTTAGGGTTAGGGTTAGGGTTAGGGTTAGGGTTAGGGTTAGGGTTAGGGTTAGGGTTAGGGTTAGGGTTAGGGTTAGGGTTAGGGTTAGGGTTAGGGTTAGGGTTAGGGTTAGGGTTAGGGTTAGGGTTAGGGTTAGGGTTAGGGTTAGGGTTAGGGTTAGGGTTAGGGTTAGGGTTAGGGTTAGGGTTAGGGTTAGGGTTAGGGTTAGGGTTAGGGTTAGGGTTAGGGTTAGGGTTAGGGTTAGGGTTAGGGTTAGGGTTAGGGTTAGGGTTAGGGTTAGGGTTAGGGTTAGGGTTAGGGTTAGGGTTAGGGTTAGGGTTAGGGTTAGGGTTAGGGTTAGGGTTAGGGTTAGGGTTAGGGTTAGGGTTAGGGTTAGGGTTAGGGTTAGGGTTAGGGTTAGGGTTAGGGTTAGGGTTAGGGTTAGGGTTAGGGTTAGGGTTAGGGTTAGGGTTAGGGTTAGGGTTAGGGTTAGGGTTAGGGTTAGGGTTAGGGTTAGGGTTAGGGTTAGGGTTAGGGTTAGGGTTAGGGTTAGGGTTAGGGTTAGGGTTAGGGTTAGGGTTAGGGTTAGGGTTAGGGTTAGGGTTAGGGTTAGGGTTAGGGTTAGGGTTAGGGTTAGGGTTAGGGTTAGGGTTAGGGTTAGGGTTAGGGTTAGGGTTAGGGTTAGGGTTAGGGTTAGGGTTAGGGTTAGGGTTAGGGTTAGGGTTAGGGTTAGGGTTAGGGTTAGGGTTAGGGTTAGGGTTAGGGTTAGGGTTAGGGTTAGGGTTAGGGTTAGGGTTAGGGTTAGGGTTAGGGTTAGGGTTAGGGTTAGGGTTAGGGTTAGGGTTAGGGTTAGGGTTAGGGTTAGGGTTAGGGTTAGGGTTAGGGTTAGGGTTAGGGTTAGGGTTAGGGTTAGGGTTAGGGTTAGGGTTAGGGTTAGGGTTAGGGTTAGGGTTAGGGTTAGGGTTAGGGTTAGGGTTAGGGTTAGGGTTAGGGTTAGGGTTAGGGTTAGGGTTAGGGTTAGGGTTAGGGTTAGGGTTAGGGTTAGGGTTAGGGTTAGGGTTAGGGTTAGGGTTAGGGTTAGGGTTAGGGTTAGGGTTAGGGTTAGGGTTAGGGTTAGGGTTAGGGTTAGGGTTAGGGTTAGGGTTAGGGTTAGGGTTAGGGTTAGGGTTAGGGTTAGGGTTAGGGTTAGGGTTAGGGTTAGGGTTAGGGTTAGGGTTAGGGTTAGGGTTAGGGTTAGGGTTAGGGTTAGGGTTAGGGTTAGGGTTAGGGTTAGGGTTAGGGTTAGGGTTAGGGTTAGGGTTAGGGTTAGGGTTAGGGTTAGGGTTAGGGTTAGGGTTAGGGTTAGGGTTAGGGTTAGGGTTAGGGTTAGGGTTAGGGTTAGGGTTAGGGTTAGGGTTAGGGTTAGGGTTAGGGTTAGGGTTAGGGTTAGGGTTAGGGTTAGGGTTAGGGTTAGGGTTAGGGTTAGGGTTAGGGTTAGGGTTAGGGTTAGGGTTAGGGTTAGGGTTAGGGTTAGGGTTAGGGTTAGGGTTAGGGTTAGGGTTAGGGTTAGGGTTAGGGTTAGGGTTAGGGTTAGGGTTAGGGTTAGGGTTAGGGTTAGGGTTAGGGTTAGGGTTAGGGTTAGGGTTAGGGTTAGGGTTAGGGTTAGGGTTAGGGTTAGGGTTAGGGTTAGGGTTAGGGTTAGGGTTAGGGTTAGGGTTAGGGTTAGGGTTAGGGTTAGGGTTAGGGTTAGGGTTAGGGTTAGGGTTAGGGTTAGGGTTAGGGTTAGGGTTAGGGTTAGGGTTAGGGTTAGGGTTAGGGTTAGGGTTAGGGTTAGGGTTAGGGTTAGGGTTAGGGTTAGGGTTAGGGTTAGGGTTAGGGTTAGGGTTAGGGTTAGGGTTAGGGTTAGGGTTAGGGTTAGGGTTAGGGTTAGGGTTAGGGTTAGGGTTAGGGTTAG
>CM065656.1:11022052-11060671 GCA_033220385.1 Triplophysa yarkandensis | reverse complement strand
TATGTGTGTAGGATAAGTTGTGTAGGGTCATGATGAATTGTTCTGCATGTTATATGTTGTGTAGGGTCACTGACTGATTAGTTCTGCATGTTATATGTTGTGTAGGGTCATGATGAATAGTTCTGCATGTTATATGTTGTGTAGGGTCATCGATGAATAGTTCTGCATGTTATATGTTGTGTAGGGTCATGATGAATTGTTCTGCATGTTATATGTTGTGTAGGGTCATGATGAATAGTTCTGCATGTTATATGTTGTGTAGGGTCATGATGAATTGTTCTGCATGTTATAGTTGTGTAGGGTCATGATGAATTGTTCTGCATGTTATATGTTTGTGTAGGGTCATGTTGAATAGTTCTGCATGTTATATGTTGTGTAGGGTCATGATGAATAGTTCTGCATGTTATATGTTGTGTAGGGTCATGATGAATAGTTCTGCATGTTATATGTTGTGTAGGGTCATGATGAATAGTTCTGCATGTTATATGTTGTGTAGGGTCATGATGAATTGTTCTGCATGTTATATGTTGTGTAGGGTCATGATGAATAGTTCTGCATGTTATATGTTGTGTAGGGTCATGATGAATAGTTCTGCATGTTATATGTTGTGTAGGGTCATGATGAATAGTCTGCATGTTATATGTTGTGTAGGGTCATGATGAATAGTTCTGCATGTTATATGTTGTGTAGGGTCATGATGAATTGTTCTGCATGTTATATGTTGTGTAGGGTCATGATGAATAGTTCTGCATGTTATATGTTGTGTAGGGTCATGATGAATAGTTCTGCATGTTATATGTTGTGTAGGGACATGTTGTGCAGGGACATGTTGTGCAGGGACATGTTGTGTAGGGACATGCATGTTGTGTGGGGTCATGTTGTGTGGGGTCATGTTGTGGGGGTCATGTTGTGTGGGGTCATGTTGTGTAGGGTCATGTTGTGTAGGGTCATGTTGTGTAGGGTTCATGTTGTGCAGGGACATGTTGTGTAGGATATGTTGTGTAGGGTTATGATGAATAGTTCTGCATGTTAAATGTTGTGTAGGGTCATGATGAATTGTTCTGCATGTTCTATGTTGTGTAGGGATATGTTGTGTAGGGTCATGATGAATTGTTCTGCATGTTATATGTTGTGTAGGGTCATGATGAATTGTTCTGCATGTTATATGTTGTGTAGGGTCATGATGAATAGTTCTGCATGTTATATGTGTGTAGGGTCATGATGAATTGTTCTGCATGTTATATGTTGTGTAGGGTCATGATGAATAGTTCTGCATGTTATATGTTGTGTAGGGTTATGATGAATAGTTCTGCATGTTATATGTTGTGTAGGGTCATGATGAATAGTTCTGCATGTTATATGTTGTGTAGGGTCATGATGAATAGTTCTGCATGTTATATGTTGTGTAGGGTCATGATGAATAGTTCTGCATGTATATGTTGTGTAGGGTCATGATGAATAGTTCTGCATGTTATATGTTGTGTAGGTTATGATGAATAGTTCTGCATGTTATATGTTGTGTAGGGTCATGATGAATAGTTCTGCATGTTATATGTTGTGTAGGGTCATGATGAATAGTTCTGCATGTTATATGTTGTGTAGGGTCATGTTGAATAGTTCTGCATGTTATATGTTGTGTAGGGTCATGATGAATAGTTCTGCATGTTTATATGTTGTGTAGGGTCATGATGAATAGTTCTGCATGTTATATGTTGTGTAGGGTCATGATGAATAGTTCTGCATGTTATATGTTGTGTAGGGTCATGATGAATTGTTCTGCATGTTATATGTTGTGTAGGGTCATGATGAATTGTTCTGCATGTTATATGTTGTGTAGGGTCATGTTGAATAGTTCTGCATGTTATATGTTGTGTAGGGTCATGATGAATAGTTCTGCATGTTATATGTTGTGTAGGGTCATGATGAATAGTTCTGCATGTTATATGTTGTGTAGGGTTATGATGAATTGTTCTGCATGTTATATGTTGTGTAGGGTCATGATGAATTGTTCTGCATGTTATATGTTGTGTAGGGTCATGATGAATTGTTCTGCATGTTATATGTGTGTAGGGTTATGATGAATTGTTCTGCATGTTATATGTTGTGTAGGGTCATGATGAATAGTTCTGCATGTTATATGTTGTGTAGGGTTATGATGAATTGTTCTGCATGTTATATGTTGTGTAGGGTCATGATGAATTGTCTTGCATGTTATATGTTGTGTAGGGTCATGATGAATTGTTCTGCATGTTATATGTTGTGTAGGGTCATGATGAATTGTTCTGCATGTTATATGTTGTGTAGGGTTATGATGAATTGTTCTGCATGTTATATGTTGTGTAGGGTCATGATGAATTGTTCTGCATGTTATATGTTGTGTAGGGTCATGATGAATAGTTCTGCATGTTATATGTTGTGTAGGGTCATGTTGTGTAGGGTCATGTTGTGCAGGGACATGTTGTGCAGGGACATGTTGTGCAGGGACATGTTGTGCAGGGACATGTTGTGCAGGGACATGTTGTGCAGGGACATGTTGTGCAGGGACATGTTGTGCAGGGACATGTTGTGTAGGGTCACGAGGAAGCTCTGTTGTGCATGAGTGTGTCAGAAGTAAAAGATTGGTCAAGCTGAGCAGTGGGAGAGAAGAAACGAGGAGATCTGAAACTGACTGAAGCATCAATTGTGTTCAGCCCACCACCATCGGACCAACCAACCCTACAGCAGCGGATTCTCTGCTTTTATAGGCCAGGATCCACACAGCTGTGACGTCGACGGTTATTCACAACAAGTGTCTGCTTGTTTCAGTCTTTATTGGAGCATTTGTGCTCATATTATAAATGTTGTTGTGCTCGTGCTCGACACTTCATTGTTGTTCTTTTATTTCCACATTTAATATCGTTCTGTGCGCGCGGTGTATTCTGGGTACTATGTGTCACACAGACTCCAGATGGCGCTGATGGGCTCATAACTGTCAATCTATTACTGAAATAAAGAATTACATAAATATATAAATAACTGTCAATCTATTACTGAAATAAAGAATTACATAAATATATAAATAACTGTCAATCTATTACTGAAATAAAGAATTACATAAATATATAAATAACTGTTAATCTATTACTGAAATAAAGAATTACATAAATATATAAATAACTGTCAATCTATTACTGAAATAAAGAATTACATAAATATATAAATAACTGTTAATCTATTACTGAAATAAAGAATTACATAAATATATAAATAACTGTTAATGTGTGTTTGTTTCTACAAGAGACTCACCAATCAGTCTGTCAGTTACAGATCAATATTCATCAATGTGCTAAAATAAAAACCTTTAATACTGAAAACAATCAACTGTACTGACCTATTATTATAATGTGTTATTATTATAATGTGTTATTATTATTATAATGTGTTATTATTATAATGTGTTATTATTATAATGTGTTATTATTATAATGTGTTATTATTATTATAATGTGTTATTATTATTATAATGTGTTGTTATTATAATGTGTTATTATTATTATAATGTGTTGTTATTATAATGTGTTATTATTATTATAATGTGTTGTTATTATAATGTGTTATTATTATTATAATGTGTTATTATTATTATAATGTGTTATTATTATAATGTGTTGTTATTATAATGTGCTATTATTATAATGTGTTATTATTATTATAATGTGTTATTATTATAATGTGTTATTATTATTATAATGTGTTCTTATCTAATGTGTTATTATTATAATGTGTTATTATTATAATGTGTTATTATTATAATGTGTTATTATTATAATGTGTTATTATTATTATAATGTGTTATTATTATAATGTGTTATTATTATTATAATGTGTTCTTATCTAATGTGTTATTGTTAATATTATTATAATGTGTTATTGTTATTATTATTATAATGTGTTATTATTATAATGTGTTATTATTATAATGTGTTATTATTATAATGTGTTATTATTATAATGTGTTATTATTATTATAATGTGTTATTATTATAATGTGTTATTATTATAATGTGTTATTATTATTATAATGTGTTATTATTATTATAATGTGTTATTATTATAATGTGTTGTTATTATAATGTGCTATTATTATAATGTGTTATTATTATTATAATGTGTTATTATTATAATGTGTTGTTATTATAATGTGTTGTTATTATAATGTGTTATTGTTATTATGTGTTATTATTATAATGTGTTATTATTATAATGTGTTATTATTATAATGTGTTATTATTATAATGTGTTATTATTATAATGTGTTATTATTATTATAATGTGTTATTATTATAATGTGTTATTATTATTATAATGTGTTCTTATCTAATGTGTTATTGTTATAATGTGTTATTATTATAATGTGTTATTATTATAATGTGTTATTATTATAATGTGTTATTATTATAATGTGTTATTATTATTATTATTATTATTATAATGTGTTATTATTATAATGTGTTATTGTTATTATTATAATGTGTTATTATTATAATGTGTTATTATAATAATGTGTTATTATTATAATGTGTTATTATTATAATGTGTTATTGTTATTATTATAATGTGTTATTATTATAATGTGTTATTATTATAATGTGTTATTATTATAATGTGTTATTATTATAATGTGTTATTATTATTATAATGTGTTCTTATCTAATGTGTTATTGTTAATATTATTATAATGTGTTATTGTTATTATAATGTGTTATTATTATAATGTGTTATTATTATAATGTGTTATTATTATAATGTGTTATTGTTATTATTATTATAATGTGTTATTATTATAATGTGTTATTATTATAATGTGTTATTATTATAATGTGTTATTATTATTATAATGTGTTCTTATCTAATGTGTTATTGTTAATATTATTATAATGTGTTATTGTTATTATAATGTGTTATTATTATAATGTGTTATTATTATAATGTGTTATTATTATAATGTGTTATTGTTATTATTATTATAATGTGTTATTATTATAATGTGTTATTATTATAATGTGTTATTATTATAATGTGTTATTATTATAATGTGTTATTATTATAATGTGTTATTATTATAATGTGTTATTATTATAATGTGTTATTATTATAATGTGTTATTGTTATTATTATTATAATGTGTTATTATTATAATGTGTTATTATTATAATGTGTTATTATTATTATAATGTGTTCTTATCTAATGTGTTATTGTTAATATTATTATAATGTGTTATTGTTATTATTATGTGTTATTATTATAATGTGTTATTATTATAATGTGTTATTGTTATTGTTATTATTATAATGTGTTATTGTTATTATAATGTGTTATTATTATAATGTGTTATTGTTATTATAATGTGTTATTATTATAATGTGTTATTATTATAATGTGTTATTATTATAATGTGTTATTGTTATTATTATTATAATGTGTTATTATTATAATGTGTTATTATTATAATGTGTTATTATTATTATAATGTGTTCTTATCTAATGTGTTATTGTTAATATTATTATAATGTGTTATTGTTATTATTATTATTATTATAATAATGTTTTATTGTTATTATTACAATGTGTAATTATTATTATTATTATTATGTGTTATTGTTATTATTATTATAATGTGTTATTATTATAATGTGTTATTGTTATTATTACAATGTGTAATTATTATTATTATTATTATGTGTTATTGTTATTATTATTATAATGTGTTATTGTTATTATTACAATGTGTTATTATTATACACACAGTAATGAAAATAAACTTTATACACAGCAGACATCTGGTTCCACTTCTCTCATGAGATTCACAGGACAAAAAATCAACAATTTAATGTTAAGAATTTAAACTTTTCAACAAATTCTATCGAAAAGTATTTATCCAAAGAGGATTCAACTAAATAAAGCAAAATATGTCCATTATCTTCTGAATCTTCTATAAGTTCCTGTTCCCCAGCATGTGTTTAAGCTTTGATTGTGTTAACAGTGTGTAATATTTACATTTAGTCATTTAGCAGACGCTTTTATCCAAAGCGACTTACAATAGTCGAGGAGACAATGAAGCGGTAAATAGCCGATACAACAATAGGTGAACAATTGCTACAACAATGTTACCGAGTTACACAGAGCAAGATAAAAACCTGAAGGTAGAAAAAGTTTTTTTTTTTTGATAGAGTGAGTAGTTAGAAAAGTAGTGAGTTAGTGAGTTCGGTGTAGCCGGAAAAGATGAGTTTTTAGGAGTTTTTTAAAGATAGAGATCGAGTCTGACAAGCGTGAAGCCAGAGGCAGATCGTTCCACCATCGAGGAACTGAAGCAGAGAACGAGAGAGATCGAGAGAGAGAGAGAGAGAGAGAGAGAGAGAGAGAGAGAGAGAGAGAGAGAGAGAGAGAGAGAGAGAGAGAGAGAGAGAGAGAGAGAGAGAGAGAGAGAGAGAGAGAGAGAGAGAGAGAGAGAGAGAGAGAGAGAGAGAGAGAGAGAGAGAGATTTCTTACCCTTTTGAGCTGGTACCACAAGTCTCAGCTCATTTGCGGAGCGCAGAGATCTTGAGGGTCTATATCTTTGCATTAGTGAGTTAAGGTAAGTGGGTGCTGAACCGGTGGTGGTCTTGTAGGCGATGAGAAGACATTTAAATTCAATGCGGGCTGCTACAGAAAGCCAATGTAGTTTTATGAAGAGAGGTGTTACATGGGTCCTCTTTGGTGTTCCTTGAACACAACTCTTGCCGCTGCATTCTGAATCATCTGCAGAGGTTTAGTTGTGCACATCGGGAGTCCAGCAAGCAGCGCATTGCAGTAGTCTAGCCTGGACAGGACCAGAGCTTGAACCAGGATTTGTGTGGAGAGCTCTGTGAGAAACTGTCTGATCTTCCTGATGTTGTAAAGCATGAATGAGCAGGTTCTGACAGTCGCGACAACATGATCTGTGAAGTTGAGCTCATCATCGATGATTACTCGCAAGTTTCTCGCAGACCTGGAGGGCACAATGGTTGATGCTCCTAGTTGGATAGAGAGATCGTGACGAGTCCTCGAGTAAAGGGATGACAAGAAGTTCCGTTTTTGCAAGGTTAAGTTGTAGGTGGTGTTGCTTCATCCAGAGCGAGATGTCGCTCAGACATGCTGAGACTCGGGTCGAAATCGTCTGATCTTCAGGATGAAATGCAAGGTGGAGTTGCGCATAACAGTGGTAGGAGAAGCCATGCTTACCAATGACTGATCCCAGTGATGTCATGTAGATCGAGAAGAGCAACAGTCCAAGAACTGAGCCCTGAGGTACACCGGTGTCAAGATGCTGTGGTTCTGAGACTTCACCTCCCCACGAAACCCTCAAGGATCTACCCGAGAGGTGGTACGCCCATTTTCTTTGATAGTCGAAAGGATAATGCTGTGGTTAACGGTGTCAAAAGCAGCAGATAAGTCCAGCAGAATGAGAACGGATGACATGGAGGCCGCCCTTGCCAGTCGTAGATCTTCAACAACTGAGAGCAGAGCTGTCTCTGTAGAGTGTCCTTTCTTGAAGCCTGACTGGTTGCTGTCCAAGAGGTTGTGTAGAGTAAGGTAGGCCGAGAGTTGGTCGAAGACGACACGTTCCAGGGTCTTTCCGATGAAGGGCAGTAGAGAGACTGGTCTGTAGTTCTCTAGAAGTGCGGAATTCAGCGAGGGTTTCTTCAACAGCGGGGTGATCAGGGCTTCTTTGAAAGCAGTAGGAAATGTTCCAGAGTTGAGCGATGAGTTGATATTGTGGGTAATTGCAGGAATGACCGATGGAGAGATGTCTTGCAGGAGATGGGTGGGGATGGGGTCCAGTGAGCAGGTAGTCGGGTGATTCGAGACAATGATTCTCACAGCGTTATTTTCAGTCAACGGAGAGAAAGAGCGGAGAGAGGTGGTCAGAGGAGCCGGAGTATGGTCCAGCGGTGGTGGTGGAGGAGAACCGACTGCTGATAGCGGTGGTCTTCTTCACAAAGAAGGATGCAAAGTCATCAGCTGTTAGGTCCGATGAGGGAGGAGGGATGGGAGGACAGAGTAGAGCAGAAAAGGTCTTGAAGAGAACGCGAGAGTATGTTGAGCTGTTTACATTTGCCTGGTAGAGCTGAGTCTTGGCGACCGAGACATCCGCAGAGAAAGAGAGAGAAGAGTTGGATAGAGAGAGAGATCTGCAGGGTCTAGATTTGCGCCATTTTCTCTCAGCTGCCCTGAGCTTGGATCTGTGTTCCCGAAGGACATCATAGAGCCAAGGTGTTGAAGGGTTGGCACGGGCTGGTCGAGATGTAAGCGGGCATAAATTGTCCAAGCAGGATGTTAGTGTAGAGCATAGGAGGTGAGTGGCATTGTCAGTGTTAAGTAGAGCAAACTGATCAGGAGGAGGGAGCATAGAGGAAACAGCAGAGGATAGGGTGAGAGTGTGCGTAGGTTACGCCTGAAGGTAACAAGGGAGAAAGGGGGAGGAGTGTCGGATGTTGTCATGTCGAGATGAAGTGTGACGAGAAAATGATCGGATGTGTGCAGTGGTGTTACCTGAGTGTGATACGTGGAGCAGTAGCGTGTGTAGACAAGATTGAGTGTGTTACTGGACTTGTGGGTCGGCGACGTGGGTATGCGACTGAGGTCAAATGATGCAGTGAGGTTGTCTAGGTCAGTAGCTGAGGGTTTCTCCAGATGGATGTTGAAATCTCCTAGGATCACAAGAGGTGTCCCATCCTCCGGAAAAGATGACAAGAGAACATTGAACTACTCTAGAAAATGTCCAAGCTGACCTGGGGGACGATATATTACTACAAAAATGATATTGAGTGGATGAGTAATAGAAACTATGTGTGACTCAAAAGAGGTGTTGTCACCCAAAGGTGCAAGTGTTTTAAACCTCCATCCAGTAGGAAGAAGTAGACCGCCCCCCCCTCTACCAGAAGAGCGTGGGGTGTGGGAGAATGCGTAGTTAGTAGAGAGGGCAGTTGGTGTTGCACTGTCCTCTGGTTTTATCCAGGTTTCAGTGAGTGCTAAAACAGAGAGACCAGAATGTTTAGCCATGGTAGGAATAAAGTCAGCTTTTTTGACAGCAGATTGGCAGTTCCACAAGCCTATAGGAATAGTGAGTGTAAAAGAGTCAGATGTAGAGATGGCACGCAGGTTATCAGTGTTGCGTGTCCTACGGCGTGACCCAAAGGGTTTACGAGTGTTAGTAACAGTGAGAATTTTGTGACACATGGTTAAGTGGCAAATAAAAGAGGAGAGGAAATGAGAATAAATAAGAAGAAAAGAAGAGCTAACAGCTAGTTCAGTAATTTAAGTACTTGAAACCAATAAAGGCAATAAGTGTTTAAAAATACAAGGAAAAATACAGAAATGTAGATTTTGGAAAAATAAAATAATACTCAGATGCCCTGTCGGTGTCTCTGCTCGGTGGAGTTGCACAGGTAGAGTCGTTGGTCTTTACTCTCGTCGGTCTTCACATGAGGACCGACGCTTCCGCTGACGCGTTCGCGCAGATACAACACTTAAATACTCACTTAATTATGCAATCAGTGAAAAGAGCTGATTGTGCCTTGTAAATTATCACAATAACAGCCTTGATGGGCTGGCAATCATAAACCAATGGCTCTAACTGAAACCACAAATAGCTCTGCGATTACAAGTGCTACGGATATAAACAATAACAATAACCTTATGGCTCTTTATGACACAGCAATTAATTAACCATTAAAACAAATTAACACTTGCTCAAAGAAACTAGGACTGTATTTCTATCTAATAGCTTACTCTTTTGTTAGCAACAGGTTGTACTCATGCAACGGTAATTCAGTAAACAATGTTGAAAATGCAGATTCTCCTACAAGTGTACTCGAGCTGGTCTACATGCTTCTTCTGACTTTACTAAGAAGTGACCAGGCTTAAATGCTCTATCGGTCGCCGAATGCGCCTTGTAAATTATCACAACAATAGCCTCGATGGGCTGGCAATCATAAACTAATGTTTATAACATGTAATATAACATGTGTTGATGTTTCCCTTGTAAAAATAACCCGTAGTTATCACATAATTCACTTTGCTGTCTACAGCTTTTTCCCCTGTCATGAGTAGAGCTAATAACTTCCCTGTTCTGATGAAAGTCCCCCCTTTAGAAATACATAACTTGTCCTGATTGGACCAGAGGTTCTTAAATTATAGTCTGGGATGGTGATGGAATCTTCCAGGGCGGAGCTTGGTGTTCTCCTCATACTTCCTGGGTGTCAGGGCCGCTTCCTCTGGCTTTTCTTGTGAGGTGGTTGCGGGTGAGAAGGCGTTTCCCTCCTCCGGGTCTCCGGCGACCGGGTCTCCGCCTGACCTCACGCATCTGTAAGACTGTGGAGTCGGAACTTCCCTCATCAAGTTCCTTGAGTGCCTTGGCCTGGTCGACCTGCAGGATGACGATGGAAGCAGCTTGACCAGCGGCATTGTAAGCCTTCGCCTAGAGGGGGGAGGAGATCTTACGCCTTTGAGGGGAGCCTTAGTCGATCTCTCCAGGTGGCAGCGGTGTGAGAGCACAAGTGTACCGCAACAGCATGCTCCACCTGGGGCACATTGCCCCTAAGTGCTCCCCAGTCGAGGGAATTGAGGTCATAAGAGCCAATCTGTTGTGAACGCACTGAGAACGGGCCGAGCTCCTCATGCACCTTCAGGAAGAATGATACGGGGGCCGTGCGTGGTTTTACTCTCAGATCCCGGATACCATGGCTGCAGCCGTGAGCTTTGGGACGACAGCGGGTCCGTAAACTGCAGCTCTATACTTGCTGCGGCCTGGTAAAGCTTTGCTGCCATTTCCGGATCCGGGTCATCCTGAGGCTTAGCTGCCTGAAGCAGAAGCCCTCTGATGCCGCGACAGATAACTCATCCTCATCACGCGAGCACTACGATAATTAAAAAAAATATATATATATATAGAGTGAGTAGGTTAGTATTTTCTAGTGGTTTAGGTGTAGACACTTCCAAAGGAAGCTGACCAAGTGGTGGCTCGTTTTCTGAAGAAACAAGCCTCCTGTGACTGCAGCGTCCTCATCAATATCTGCTCACAGTGTGGTCTGCTCAACACAACGTCGAGAGACCGACAAAAAGGGAACCAGTTCTCCTTTAGCAAAACTGCTCGCCGGTGCTAATCATTACAATAATGTGATGCATTAATATTATTGTGATAGTAATAAATCAGTTTTTGTTGTATGATGGCCTCCTTCATCTTTCGGCTCCATCCCCTTGCATAGTTTTGAACAGGAGGGCAGCATGTGATAAGTCTCCTGGTGCCAGCTTAATTCCTAGTTGCTTTGAAATGAGTGTCCCAATCTGATGAGTATCCAGAAAAACAAATTAATATAGCTGTGATTTAATGTTTTTAATCAAGATTTAAACTGTGTCTGAACACCGCACAGTGTCGGGAAGGCAATTCCAAAGTTAAGGTGCTACATATGAGAACGATTTTTGTTTGGGTACTATAAGAAGTCCAGAGTATTGGGATCTTGAAGAGTGGGACGGGTTGTAGTGGGATAAGAGCTCTGTTAAGTGTGTGGGAGCTAAATGCTTTAAAGCCTGGTAGGTAATCAGCAGAACTTTGTATTTTTTACAGTAGTTCATGTGTAGACAGCGTAGAGATTTTAAAACAGGGGTTGTGTGCTCATTATTTCTCATGTGATGTTTTAGATTTTGTAAGTGTGCGTGTGTATGTGTTATCAGTGTGGGCATGTGGAGCATTTGGAAATTCCTGTGATAAACTCAAGAGTTTCTAATTGTGGCTGCTGTTGTGATAAGAAGCTGTGATGAGGAGAAAGTCTTCAGAAAGTCACGGTTGTTTGTCCGGTCTGCCGTGTTTCAGTGCTGTGCTCTCAGTTTCTCATTTTGTATTTCTTTTGTTTTTGTGATGTCTGGTGTAGAACAAGCTGCTCACACGGATGGGGGTGTTGATCCAAATACACAGGTGAGATCAGAGCTTATATCAAAGATGACCTTGACACAATCCTGTGTATGTGTATGTCTCTCTTTAACAGGATCATCAGAAACCCATCACCGGTGATCCAGACCCTCTTATTCCAGACCTGCGTGATCAAGACCATCCTAATCCAGACCTGCGTGATCAAGACCATGTTAATCCAGACCTGCATGATCCAGAACAGTGTGATTTAAACCTGCATGGTACCGACCATCTTAATTCAGACTTGTGTGATCCAGACCAAAAAGATCCAGACCTGCGTGATCAAGACCATCTTAATCCAAACCAGCATGATCCAGAACAGTGTGATTTAAACCTGCATGGTACCGACCATCTTAATTCAGACTTGTGTGATCCAGACCAAAAAGATCCAGACCTGCGTGATCAAGACCATCTTAATCCAAACCAGCATGATCCGGCCCTGCGTGATCAAGACCATCTTAATCCAAACCAGCATGATCCGGCCCTGCGTGATCAAGACCATCTTAATCCAGACCTGTGTGAACCAGAACAGCATGATCCAGTCCTGCGTGATCAAGACATCTTAATCCAGACCTGTGTGATCCAGACCAGAGTGAGGCGAACCCATTCAGCCATCTAGTGAGTGTCTGGTAATCTTTAGCTTTAGTGTGTTTCAATGTATATGTCTGTATATAAGTGTGTGTGTGTGTGTGTGTGTGTGTGTGTGTGTGTGTGTGTGTGTGTGTGTGTGTGTGTGTGTGTGTGTGTGTGTGTGTGTGTGTGTGTGTGTGTGTGTGTTGGTTTAAGTTACCAAAAATCATTCTGTTTTGATTAACAAAGAAAATGATATGACTGAGAGGATATTAATTGTGTTGATATTCAGTGCAATAGAACTTTCCCTTTTGTTTCATTTGAGTCACGAAAAAATCAGGTTTCAAGGAATGAAATCCATCTGAAATAAAATGTGTCTTATCGATGTTCTTGTTGTTGTTGTTTCAGAACGATGACAATGAATCATCAGAAATCATTTAGTTAATAAAAAATGCTGTAAAAAAACAGCCAGTTTCCAGCAGTAATATACTGTTATTTCAATAGACAGTTTAATCCTGTAAATTAACAGACAAAGGCCCATATATGAATAATTTGCTGTAAATGTGCAGTATGTAACTGTAAACCTGTTGGCGTCTGAAAACAAAGCTTGCTGTAAAAAGCAGCACGTGGGGTGGGGATTTTTAACACGGTCCTCTTTTTTCAAAACCAGCGCGGTAAACGAGATCATTGCACGATCGCCTCTTGCCTTCACCTCTGTTGTTTTAAAAGACACGGTTTAAGGTAAGTTTTGCTCTTTGTTGTTATTTCACTATGTTTCCCCCAACTTGTAAAATCACGTCTTTTAAAAGGTTTTTGTGACTGTGCTACTTAACGCAAATCGCATTTTGCAGGCAGTTCTTAACGGGTCAGGTATTAG
Source organism: Triplophysa yarkandensis (assembly GCA_033220385.1). Lineage (NCBI taxonomy): Eukaryota > Metazoa > Chordata > Actinopteri > Cypriniformes > Nemacheilidae > Triplophysa > Triplophysa yarkandensis. The sequence goes on along the minus strand of CM065656.1, from coordinate 11,047,258 downwards.
CTTTCTCCGACCTCCCATTATTTCTGCGAATACTTTGCTTGGTTAAAAGGGTACAACTTTGATATAAACCCGATTTTCTTTTGTAGAAACCTTTAAATCTACATCTATTTCTGATTCATAACCAAATTTTAGATACCAGATTCATGCATGTAAATGTTATTCACTAAAGTTACACCACGCAATCTAATCCACGCAAAAAAAGTATTTTCTCTAAATTTACATGTAGGCCTAATGTATGCAGGAGACGTATTCAAAAAGTCGATGAGGTCGTTACTGAAACGCATGACAGGGCAGATATTTTTGACTGCTTTTCAGTGCGAATCACATTTTGCAGACAGATGTTGAGATTCAACGGGTCTGACATTTCTCTAGCCAGTCTTCTCAGTCGAATTCCTTTTATCTTATACAGGAATCATTCACTCCATGTTACGTTATTTGTATTTCCAAGAAGGCAAAGAACGCTAAAATTAGGTACATTTAACGACATTTATTCTTGCAAGCTTTGTATGCACTCAAGCAGTACCATCTGTGCGTTTGTGAAGCACACGCGAGTACACAGACATGTTTCCGATGTCATTTTTAGTTGTGCTCTGCCTGATTGCAGCAGAACATTTCACATATTTGAAGCTCTTAAGACTCACAGCTATAGACATGGAAAAGGCAAAACTAAGATTAGCTCATTGTCCTTCGCCTCGTTTGACCTAACGTGTCATGTTGAGTTATGTCGGTCTAGTTGTGAGACATTGAAGAGCCTTTATCCACATCTAAAGACACATATTAAGGAGGGGAAAACAGTTTACTGCACACTTATCCAGTAAACATCGTGATGGCTCTGAAGGAAATCTGGTTGTTTCGGTTGTACATGTATTAGAGTTTTGACCATCAGTTGGAAGGACTTCATGAGGTTCCAAGTGCAGAACAAGATGACAGTCCAGAAAGTGTTGATGAAGCACTGCTTTATTTTATCTTTAATTGCAATCTAAATGTCTACTTCCATCATCTGTAATTTAAACAATTGTTAGTCAATTTCAAGGAATTCATGACATTAAGGAACATCTGCTTTTCAAGTAAAGAGTTAAATTAGCAGCATTACAGCTTTCTGAAAGGCTTGACCTGCAATTCTGTTAAGACTATGTTTTGTCAGTTTTTCCTCCTCTACTGTAACAAAAGTAAAAAAAATAGTAAATTGTCCAGCATATTAATATTCAAACGAATTTGTAAAAAGTGTTTCCAGAGTGTATTAGCACTAGCTTTTGCCATGTGCTATATTTTCTCACTAACCGTTTCAAAACGTTTTCTCTGGGCAGACCCAGGATGTCCTCTCAGGCCAGAGCCATCAGAAGCTGGACTGAGACGTTTTTTGCCTCGTCGTAAGCTTTTTTCAGCTATTGGTTTGGTTCATTTGTTCCTCTCAGACTTGCACTCAGTCAAATGCCAGATTAAAAAAAAACTGGCGTGTTGGCTGTTTTTTTTCTTCTCTTTTGTTACTCAGTGGTTCCTTTAATTGCACTCTTTCTCTGTGACATTGCTTTTATTTTTAAACACACTGTAAAATGTTAATACTGTTAAAAGATTGTAATAACAGCCAATTTAACAGTTTTTAGTTGTTTTAATAAATGGCAAATAAAGCACTATATCAGTCTATGTCTCGTGTATTTTTTCCGTTGAGTAAGTATACTAGAGATGATAGCATACCTGACAGTAGAGTTAATAGAAAATAACTTATCATATTTATGTATATAATGTATTATATTTCACAGTTACAGCTGTAGCCATTACTGTGAAATGACAGCACAGCCGTAAAATGTAAAACAGTACTTAAACTTTAAAATGACGATACATAGCTGAAACCATTGCTGACAGCGCTTTACTGTGAAATTACAGCACAACCGTAAAATGAAAAACCGTGCCAAAACTATAAAATTGCAGTAAATGGCTGGAACCACTGCTGCCAGTATTTTACTGTAAATTTACAGGGACATTTTTTTCAGTGTGGAGATAATGTTCATTAAGTTCAACAGTGTGTCTTTATTGACATGACTGTTCCAAATTCAGTAGTTTGAGTTATTTCAAGTGCATAAAGATGAAGTCTGTAACCTCTCTTTATTGATTCTTTAGGAGAGGAATGAAGATGTTTCACAGAGAGAATCTTTATCAGATGTTTTCAATGAGGTAAGTGTTTATATTAACACTGGAGATATCTTGGTGCAGACGTTAAAGATCATAAGATGAAGGTCATGATCTCTAGTCATATCAATTATTCTGAATTCCTTACAGTAGATTTATTTTATTGTTGTAGGACACACAGATTGATAATAACAAGGTAGAAACGTCTAAGGTACAGTCAAACAATTTCCCATCACACATATGCAGATGAGTGTGTGTAGAGTTGTGTGTTGTGTTTGCTTAGTTGTCCAAAATGTAATTGTTTTACACAGAAGCCATGTAAAAACAGCAGAAAGAAGCTTATGATGAGTGTTCCTGAAACATTAGAAATTCAACACGCTAGAGATATCTCACAGCTTTACAGTGAGGTGAGACATTAGGAACAATGTGTGTGAAATGTGTGATTATTGTTATATTGTGCATGTCATGTCTTTTTCATAGAGACGGTATAGAGAGGAGGACCAGAGAGATATGTGTGACAATCTCTACTCGCTGCTGCCTGAAACACAAGAAACTAGGTTTGCTCGTGAGATGTCAGACATACAGAGTCAGGTACAACGCTCGACTCGTTCTTGTTTCTTTCTCATGGTTACAATCTGGAGCTCTGGACTCAATCTCATTTCTTTCTGTTGTGTAGAGTCCGGAGCACTACCTAAATGTAAGGGGCTCGATTCTTATGTATGTAGTAGTGTGCCCAGGTGTCGGTCATAACACAACAGAGAGCAGTGGGATCAACTTGAGAGCCGTTTATTAATATACATGTGATATACAATTGAGAGGGAGGCCGACATACACTCTTTGGTAACGGTTACACGACAGATTTCCAGGTATGAGTAGCCTGCTTTTCAGGGCTGCAGTGCACTAGAGTTCAGTGAGCCCATGTACTCGAGCCAGAGCGTGTAGCCTCCAGAGGGTAATGTGTCTGAGATCGGAACTGATGTAGGTGATGTGTCTGTTAGAGCAGAGCTTGCGTATGTATTTTAAGTGAAGCAATATTTCTCCCTAAACACAGCTATGAGTGGAATTCCGGTTAGGAACTTTAATGAGAGGTGAACGCAGCCATAAGTGAATGACTTCAGATGAATGCAGGTGGAGATGCAACAGATACAAACAGGACTGACACAAACATCTTCAACATTACCTAATCGACATACATATAGCTATGGATTAGAACATGATCACAATGTGAACACGTATAAGCACTTATTATGACACTAACAGCACTCAGTGACATGAAATACACATCACATTAACACAGTGCTTTCTTTTAACGCTAGCGCCATTAGCGTGTTGGCTTTCAGTATAAACATAATTTGAATCTGTAACAACATATACTTAACTTGTCTGTACTCACACTTTACACACGCACATGAGCACACAGTATTAGAATCTAAAACGATGTCTCCATTACAGCTCGCTTCGCGTGTTCGTATGTACAACGAGATGACTCAGCCGTCCTGAACTTTCAATCCTCGCTCTTCCACGATCGCGCAACTCGCTGTTATAATAAAAGTCCCAATATAACACTGAACGCCTCTAGACATTTTCACTGCGCAGGCTCTTTTGCACAACTTGACGGGTTCTAATTTCTTTCTCTTGTGTGTAAGGTCTAGAACACTCAACTCAATATCATTTCTTTCTCATGTGTATAGTCTGGAGAACTTGACTCATTCTTATTTCTTTCTCATGTGTATAATCTGGAGAACTCGACTCATTCTTATTTCTTTCTCATGTGTATAGTCTGGAGAACTCGACTCATTCTCATTTCTTTCTTATGTGTATAGTCTGGAGAACTCGACTCATTCTCATTTCTTTCTTATGTGTATAGTCTGGAGAACTTGACTTATTCTCATTTCTTTCTTATGTGTATAATCTGGAGAACTTGACTTATTCTCATTTCTTTCTTATGTGTATAGTCTGGAGAACTTGACTTATTCTCATTTCTTTCTTATGTGTATAATCTGGAGAACTTGACTTATTCTCATTTCTTTCTTATGTGTATAGTCTGGAGAACTTGACTTATTCTCATTTCTTTCTTATGTGTATAATCTGGAGAACTTGACTTATTCTCATTTCTTTCTTATGTGTATAATCTGGAGAACTCGACTCATTCTCATTTCTTTCTCATGTGTATAGTCTGGAGAACTCGACTCATTCTTATTTCTTTCTCATGTGTATAGTCTGGAGCACTTTACACGTTCTCACTTCTTTCTCACATATACATTGTTGTTGTTGTGTTACAGGTGAAATATAAAGGCGATGGGATGAAGAATTTGTGTTGTAGTTTATATTCTCAACTACCAAACACCATTGAAACTCAACATGCCAAATTAATGACAGATCTCCAGAGTGATGTAACGCATCCACTTTACTCTACATATTTCAGTCCAATGTTTCAGCACCAGTTCAACTTTAATATTTGTTTTTGTGTCTGCTATCAGAATAAATATAAAGAAGCAGGCAGAAAAGATGTTTCCAAATGTCTGTACTCAACACTTCCGGAAACACTTGAGACACAACATGCCAGAGAGGCCTACCTGCTTCAGAGTGAGGTACGCACACAACCACACACACGATTATACACATTTACACACAATGTAAATAAAGGTTTGTATTTTGTCAGATTAAGTATAAGGAAGGACAGTTGTGTGTGAACAGCTCTGTGTTCTCTACACTGCCTGACACCCCAGACATACAGTTTGCCAGAGAGATGACCGACACCATCAGTGAGGTAAAACAAATCCTTTGGTGTTGCTGTTTGTACAATAAAACATAACAATATTATAGCTTAATCTATCTGTGTGTGTGTGTGTGTGTGTGTGTGTGTGTGTGTGTGTGTGTGTGTGTGTGTGTGTGTGTGTGTGTGTGTGTGTGTGTGTGTGTGTGTGTGTGTGTGTGTGTGTGTGTGTGTGTGTGTGTGTGTGTGTGTGTGTGTGTCTATGTGCATCCGTGTGTGTGTGTGCGTGCGTGAGTGTGTTTTGTTTTCTTTTCTATTGTGTGTAGAATAAATATCGTGAGCAAGGCAAAAGGTGTATGAGCATCAGTGTTTACTCTCAGCTTCCTGTGACGTCTGACAGTGAATTCAGCAGAAGCGTCAGTGATCTTCAGAGTGAGGTACACAGATAAACATTATTTCTTGTTTTCACCTGTAACATACAGAAACTAATGAATCAATGATTCTCTGTAAGGTCAAATATAAATCTGGTGTTAAAGATCAGATGAGTAGATCTCTTTACCATCAGCTGCCTGAAACTCTAGAAACTCAACACGCAAAAGAAGCTTCACATCTCCAGAGTCAGGTGTGTGTTACACAAATACACACTAATATAAACGCAAAAACACATTTATGTTTTTATGAGCAGATATCTGTTTTCTGCTCAGCTGAAGTACAGAGAGAGCTGTAAAGAGCAGATGGGCACAAATTTATATTCACTGATGTCACAGACACCACAAAATGAGTTTGTCAAACATCAGATGGAACTGCAGAGTCAGGTGACAATCTGAAAGTACTCAATTCTCTCTCTCTCTCTCTCTCTCTCTCTCTCTCTCTCTCTCTCTCTCTCTCTGTCTCTCTCTGTCTCTCTCTCTCTCTCTGGTCTCTCTCTCTCTGTCTCTCTCTCTCTCTCTCTCTCTCTCTCTCTCTGTCTCTCTCTCTCTCTCTCTCTCTCTCTCTCTCTCTCTCTCTCTCTCTCTCTCTCTCTCTCTGTCTCTGTCTCTCTCTCTCTCTCTCTCTCTCTCTCTGTCTCTCTCTCTCTGTCTCTCTCTCTCTCTCTCTCTCTCTCTCTCTCTGTCTCTCTCTCTCTCTCTCTCTCTCTCTGTCTCTCTTAACATAAAACACTGAGACATTTTTCACATAATCTTCTTTTGTATTACAAAATATAAATAAAAAAAGATTCACATACAGATTCGTGTAAATAAATGATGACATAATCTTTTTCTTATTGTTTGTTTCAGATTAAATATAAAGAGGATTTAAAGGAGAACTTCAGTAATCTTTACTCTCTCATGCCTGGAACATTGGACACACAGTTTGCCAAACACACGGGTGAAATACAGAGTGATGTAAGACAAACAGATATTTATTGATTCATCACACTTTGTGTGTGTATTTCTGTGTGTGTTTCATATGTTTGTGATTCAGGTCAAATATAAATCTGGTGTTAAAGATCAGATGAGTAGATCTCTTTACCATCAGCTGCCTGAAACTCTAGAAACTCAACACGCAAAAGAAGCTTCACATCTCCAGAGTCAGGTAATATGATGAACGTGTCCGACTGTGATGTCATCATCTGATGTATTTGTCCGGCTGTCTAAAACTGGACTGTGATGTTGTCATCTAATTAATGTTTTCATATATGTGTCCGGCTGTGATATCATCATGTGATGTATGTGTCCGGCTGTGATATCATCATGTGATGTATGTGTCCGGCTGTGATATCATCATGTGATGTATGTGTCCGGCTGTGATATCATCATGTGATGTATGTGTCCGGCTGTGATGTCATCATGTGATGTATGTGTCCGGCTGTGATATCATCGTGTGATGTATTTGTCAGGCTGTGATATCATCATGTGATGTATGTGTCAGGCCTTGATATCGTCATGTGATGTATGTGTCCGGCTGTGATATCATCATGTGATGTATGTGTCCGGCTGTGATATCATCATGTGATGTATGTGTCTGGCTGTGATATCATCATGTGATATATGTGTCAGGCCTTGATATCGTCATGTGATCTTTAGGTCCGGTTGTGATATCATCATGTGATGTATGTGTCCGGCTGTGATATCATCATGTGATGTATGTGTCCGGCTGTGATATCATCATGTGATGTATGTGTCCGGCTGTGATATCATCATGTGATGTATGTGTCTGGCTGTGATATCATCATGTGATGTATGTGTCAGGCCTTGATATCGTCATGTGATGTTTAGGTCCGGTTGTGATATCATCATGTGATGTATGTGTCCGGCTGTGATATCATCATGTGATGTATGTGTCCGGCTGTGATATCATCATGTGATGTATGTGTCAGGCTGTGATATCGTCATGTGATATATGTGTCAGGCCTTGATATCGTCATGTGATGTTTAGGTCCGGTTGTGATATCATCATGTGATGTATGTGTCCGGCTGTGATGTCATCATGTGATGTATGTGTCCGGCTGTGATATCATCATGTGATGTATGTGTCCGGCTGAGATGTCATCATGTGATGTATGTGTCCGGTTGTGATATCATCATGTGATGTATGTGTCCGGCTGTGATATCATCATGTGATGTTTAGGTCCGGTTGTGATATCATCATGTGATGTATGTGTCCGGCTGTGATATCATCATGTGATGTTAGTGTCCGGCTGTGATATCATCATGTGATGTATGTGTCAGGCTGTGATATCATCATGTGATGTATGTGTCAGGCTGTGATATCATCATGTGATGTATGTGTCCGGCTGTGATATCATCATGTGATGTATGTGTCAGGCTGTGATATCATCATGTGATGTATGTGTCAGGCTGTGATGTCATCATGTGATGTATGTGTCCGGCTGTGATGTCATCATGTGATGTATGTGTCCGGCTGTGATGTCGTTGTCTTATGTTCACATAGGTGTCATATAAAGGGGTGAAGAAGGGGGATTTCTCAGGTTCCACCTTCACTGCAGTTCCAGATTCAGTTGACATGAAGTTTGTTCAGGACGTCCGACATGTAATCAGTGAGGTGAATACACACATTCAGTTACAGCAGCAGTTTTGTGTAGAATTGTTGTGTACTGTATGTTGTTGTGGTTTTTTGTCAGATTGAGTATCGTGAGGAGGGGAAAAAAAGTCTCTCGTCCAGCGTGTTTTCACAGATGCCAGAGACGGCGGAGACTCAGTTTGTCAGATCTGTTTCTGAACTTCAAAGTGAGGTGAACAAACCAAAAACGATCACAAACACACACAACAAGACACAGAAATGTTTATGTTCAGATATGATCGTATAAGGAGTTCATGTATACATAATACAATAATAATAATATACATTATGAGGATCCTTCTCTATCATTTGACTCTTCAGATGAAATATAAGAAGTCTGGTGATGCGAACACAACCCTGTATTCAAACCTGCCAGAGACGCTTGACACACAACATGCTAAACACGCTACTGACATCATCAGTGAGGTAATTCAAACATCTAACATCATCTTTATATTTTCACTTGTTTTGATGACATTTTCTTTGGTGCAGGTGAAATATAAGCTGGAGGGCAAGCAGTGTTTGTCCAGACCTCTCTTCACACAACTGTCTGATACACTACTCACGCAAACACCACAACAACACACTTCTGACACACACCGAGAGGTACAGCCGTGTGTTTCCCGTTACAGACGCCACTTATCTGTTCACAGCAGTTATTCATGATGATGTTCTGATCTCAGGTCAGATACAAACACAAAGATGATCAGAAGAGTTTATATTCACTGATGCCCGAGACTTCAGACACACAACTGGCCAAACACAGGAGTGACATTCGGAGTGAGGTAACACAACTCTCTCTCTCTCTTCCTCTCCGTCTGTTGTGCTTACAGTTTAATGAGTTCAGAAAAAAACATTTGTGTTTCATTTCAGCTTCAGTACAAGCAGGACGGTAAGAAGGAAGCAGAGAGTAACTTATACAGTCTGATGCCTGAGACACTTCAGACTCAACACGCCAAACACTCATATGAGCTGCAGAGTAACGTGAGATATACAACCTGTGTGGGGTTCTGTTGTTTGTTGAGTTAGATAAGTTTAACCAACTCTCTATACTGTGTGTGTGTGTGTGTGTGTGTGTGTGTGTGTGTGTGTGTGTGTGTGTGTGTGTGTGTGTGTGTGTGTGTGTGTGTGCGTGCGTGCGTGTGCGTGTGCGTGTGTGCGTGCGTATTTAGACTAAATATAAGGAGCATCAGAGAACAGACTTGTCTCTTTATGCCCATCTGCCTGAGACACAGGACACTGAACATGCTAAACACGCCAGTGAGATACAGAGTGAGGTAAGACAACACTGACCTGAGATCAGATTGACATCAGAGCTGACACATGTGTTTCTCTCTCTCAGCTAAAGTACAGAGAGAATGTGAAGAAAGATTGGCCTTCATCTGTATATTCTCAGATGTCAAACACACCAGAGATACAACGGGCTAAAGATCTCAACACATTTCACAGTCAGGTATCAGTAATAAACAAATACAATGGACTCACAGACACATGTTACACGCACACACACGCAGAATGTGCACAGCGGGTGTAGAGATGTTGTGTTGGTGTGTTTCAGGTGAAATATAAGAGCAACAGTCAGAAAGACATCAGCTCTTGTATTTTTTCTCATCTGTCTGAAACTCCAGAGATTGAATTTGTGAAGAAAGTGACTGAACTTCAGAGCGATGTGAGATCACACTACATTACACTGAAAACAAACACACACGCACGCACACACACACACACACACACACACACACACACACACACACACACACACACACACACACACACACACACACACACACACACACACACACACACACACACACACACACACACAATTATTTGTTAGCGGTGTCATAATGTTTTTTTTAATCTGATGATTCAGGTCAAATATAAATCTGGTGTTAAAGATCAGATGAGTAGATCTCTTTACCATCAGCTGCCTGAAACTCTAGAAACTCAACACGCAAAAGAAGCTTCACATCTCCAGAGTCAGGTATCTGAGATGTAAGTGAGATTTAATTGAGATGAAATTACGTTCACACGTGTGTCTCCGTTGTGTTAGGTAAAGTATAAAGAGAGACATCAGAAAGAGGATTCATCATCGCTTTATTCTCGACTGACTGATACACCCGAAATTCAGTTGGCCAGAGAAAAATCTGATCTTTACAGTCAGGTAGAGTCTTACATCTGATTATCATATGTGAATGAAACCTTTATTCTCTGCCGTACAATAAACACACTGTGAATGGAACAAACAGTAGATACTTTAGAGAAAACAAGAGTGTTAAGTATTAAATAAATGATTAACCCAAGAAAATGTTAAGAGATGAGCGTTTGATGCTGTGATTTCAGGTCAGATATACCGAGGACGGGAGGAGAAACCTCTCATCTTCACTTTACTCTGTGATGCCTGAGACTCAAGAGACACAACATGCTAAACAACAGTGTGCACTACTGAGTGAAGTAATGCTTGCTCATTACTCTTCTCTTTCAGTGAACACCTAATTGAAAGGTTTATTCTTTGGTGTGAAGGTAAATGTCTTCATGTGTTGTGTTGTGTAGAATGCGTACAGGAGAGAGGGTCAGGAGGAATTATCAGACTGTCTGTACTCACAGCTTCCTGAAACACTTCACACACAGTTCGTTAAAGATGTCACACCGCTCATCAGTCAGGTGATCACACATCTCACAACTGTCAAACGTGTTCAAGTGTGTATCTCTATCGAACTTTAGCTTTTAATGACAGGGCAAGTAATGATCTGTTCTATATATTAAAGGTTAAATATCAAGCGGCGGGTAAGAAGGATATGAGTACGGCTTTATATCACTTACTTCCAGAAACCAAAGACACACAACAAGCTCGAGAATCTTCAGAAATACAGAGCGAGGTGACGTGTTTCAACAAAGCATTACAATAGTATTCATTTTAAATAATGATTCATAATGTCATTCTCTGTATCAGATCAAATATAAAGAAGCAAAGACAGATCTGTCGTCCAGTGTTTACTCACAGATGACACAAACACCTCAGACTGAATTCACTGCTAAAGTTTCTGAGCTTCAGAGTGATGTACAGTATTACAACAACACAATCATACTCACAATAACTTCATCTACACAATGAGTGCTGATGATGTGATGAATTCTATTTGTCAGAATAAATACAGAGAGAAGGGCAGAAAAACTCTGAGCTCTAGTGTTTATTCTCAACTGCCCGAGACGACAGACACACAATTTGTGAGGACAGTGACTGATCTCCAGAGTGACGTGAGTAAAACATTACAAACATGTTTAACTTCTGTCACATCTCTCACATACAACTGTCATGTTTTTCAGATTAAATATAAAGCTTCAGGTAAGAAACAATTGACCAGCGCTTTATATTCCCTACTGCCGGAGACTCTGGAAACTCAACACGCACAAGAGATTGCACAAAAAATGAGTGAGGTGTGTGATGTGTATCATTTGTGTCATGAGAAACGCATCATGTAGATGAACACTGAGTGTTATTTCAGACTAAATACAAAGAGCGAGCAAAGAAAGAAAATTCTGACAGTCTGTACGCCCGCCTGCCTGAGACAACACAAACTCAACACAGCAAAAACATCTCTGAACATCTCAGTCAGGTATGTGCGTGCGTGCGTGCGTGCGTGCGTGTATGTGTGTTAGTTGTGTTCTAACTGTGTGATTTGTGTCTCTCAGAGTAAATACAAGCAGAAGGTCAAAGAGGAGATTTGTAGAAGTGTTTACTCACAGCTGCCAGACACAGAAGAAATGAAGTTTGCTAAACAGATTACTCAACTCCAGAGTGAAGTATGTGTATGTGTGAGTGCATGCTTGTGTGTTATAATAAACTTTGTTGTTGTGCTGTATTCACATTGATGTGTGTGGTGTTGTGTTGTGTTGTGTAGAATGCGTACAGGAGAGAGGGTCAGGAGGAATTATCAGACTGTCTGTACTCACAGCTTCCTGAAACACTTCACACACAGTTCGTTAAAGATGTCACACCGCTCATCAGTCAGGTGATCATCTTTATCCCCCTCTCAATTTCACTCTCTCGTGCTTGTGTGTGTGTGTGCAAGTGTGCAAATTTATCCTGCGTTAACTTTTGTGTTTAGATAAAATACAAAGAAGAAGGAAAAAAGATGATGGAAAACTGCCTGTACTCACAACTGCCTCAAACTACTGAAACACAACACGCTAAAGAAATGACACAACTCTACAGTCAGGTACACACATTTCTAAAATACAACATCTGATGAAATGTCGTCATAATAATAATAATAATAATAATAATAATAATAATGCATTTTATTTGAGACGCCTTTCAAACCACTCAAGATCACCGTACAACAAGTTACAACAGTAACAATATTAAAACCTAAAATAACAGCAAATAACAATGTCAATAAAAACAGCAATAATAATAAATAAATAAGAATAGATAAAAAAATACTTGACTTGTGTGGACAAAGTAATCATAGAAGATAAGCAGTTCTGAATAAATGAGTTTTAAGTTTGACTTTAAATTGAGCTAAAGAGTCTGATTTACGGATGTTAACTGGGAGAGAATTCCAAAGACGAGGAGAAACACGACTAAGGGCCCTATGGCCCATGGTGGTTAAACGAGCTGAAGATGCATGGAGGAGACCCAGTGAAGAGGAACAGAGAGTTCGAGAAGGGGTGTAGGGATGTAAGAGGTCTGAAAGGTAAGGTGGAGCAAGGTTATGAAGAGATTTGTATGTGAGGAGGAGAATTTTAAATTCAATCAAATGGTTGATAGGAAGCCAATGTAGCTGTTGAAGAGATGAGGTGATGTGTTCAATAGGTGAAGTCCAGGTTATAATACGAGCTGCAGAATTCTGAATAAGCTGGAGTTTACAAAGAGACTTGTGTGGTAGACCAGATAATAGAGAGTTACAATAATCAATGCAGGAGGTGACAAGCGAATGAACAAGAATAGAGGAACTATGCAGAGTGAGAAATGGACGGAGGCGTGCAATATTACGGAGATGAAAATAGCAAGACATGGTTATGTAATTAATGTGAGCATCAAATGATAAGGTACTGTCAAAGATGACCCCCAAGTTCCTAGCCTGGCGAGAGGGAGAAATTGAAAAACCATCAATGGATAATGAAAAACTGAATGCCTTAGAGAGTAGAATTAGTACCAATGAAGAGTACTTCAGTCTTACTGGCATTAATTTTGAGGAATTTGGCAGATAACCAAACATTTATTTCATGAAAGCAGTTGGTAAGGCAGGCGGGAGGGAGAATGGAATCAGGGTTTGTAGAAATGTAAAGCTGAGTGTTATCGGCGTAACAGTGAAATGTAATACCGAATTTTGGAAGATGTTGCATAGTTGGGGAAGGTAAATTAGGAAAAATTGGGGGCCTAGGACAGAGCTTTGGGGGACACCACAGCTAACAGGAGAAGGTTGGGAATTAAATTTCTTTAGCTGTACAAACTGTGTGCGGTTCGAAAGGTATGAAGTGAACCAGGAATAAGGAATACCAGTGACACCAATGCCAGATAGTCGATGCAAGAGAATACTGTGTGAAATTGTGTCAAAAGCTGAACTCAAGTCAAGTAGAACAAGAATAGATGAAAACCCGCCATCAGCAGCCATTAACAGGTCATTTGTTACTCTCACTAGTGCAGTTTCAGTGCTATGCTTATGGCAAACCGTGACTGAAAATACTTATACAAGTTATTAGAACTAAGATGAGCATGAAGCTGTGCTGCCACTGCTTTTTCAAGAATTTTTGAGATGAATGGAAGATTTGAGATAGGACGGTAATTATCTACATTGTTTGGGTCTGCGACAAGTTTCTTAAGAACAGGGGCTATGGAAGCTATTCTAATAGATGATGGAACAATGCCGGAGCTGAGAGAAGTGTGAATAATACGAGTTTTAAGAGACGGCAAAGAGGGAAAACAGGCCTTTACCAAATGAGTTGGTATAGGAATGAATTAGATTGCAGTAATTCATGTGTGTGTGTGTGTGTGTGTGTGTGTGTGTGTGTGTGTGTGTGTGTGTGTGTGTGTGTGTGTTTGCGTGCGTGCGTGCGTGCGTGCGTGCGTGCGTAGGGTAAAATTATTAAACTAACATTTGACAAAGCAGTGAACACACAAACACAGACACACACACACACACACATTCCCTTCCTCCACCTACAATACTCTACAAAGGATGTGTGTTTACTCTGTTGATGTGAGTGTGTACATGACAAAAGTTTCTTGTGTGTGGGAATAACAGAAGAGATACACAAACACAGGGAAAATGGAAACACAGTCATGTCTGTACACTCAGATGCCTCAAACCATTGAGACTGTGTTGGCTAAAGAAGTGTCTAAACATCAGAGCAATGTGAGTATACGTCACACACACACATGCTATCTCAAAAACACACACACACACACACACACACACACACACACACACACACACACACACACACACACACACACACACACACACACACACACACACACACACACACACACACACACAACCACAACAACATGACAGGACTGAATGCATATATGCACTCTTAATGTGTGTTAAAATTGTGTTTTTGTAGAGAGTATATAAAGAAAAGTTTGAGTCTGAGAAAGGCAAATCGGAGTACACACACATGAAGAATCTACCTGACGTGACGCACGCTACACTGGTTAACAAACACCAAAGTGATGTAAGAATTTACAACTCTATTTGTGTGTGTCTGTGTGTGTGTGTGTGTGTGTGTGTGTGTGTGTGTGTGTGTGTGTGTGTGTGTGTGTGTGTGTGTGTGTGTGTGTGTGTGTGTGTGTGTGTGTGTGTGTGTGTGTCACAATCATCACATTTTAGATGTTATTGAGCTGTTGTAGTTTGGTTAAACACTTACTTATTTCAGATGAAACATTCATGCAAACAAGCTTAATATTTTCTAAGTGTGTGTGTTTCTTCTTGTAACAGATGGAAACATCAACTCCTGATACAGATAATGTTTGTTTGTTGGTGTTGTTGTAGATGAAGTATCGCAAAGGGAAAGCCGAACTTCATAAATACAGTGAAGTGACAGACAGACCAGACATTCTGAACGCAACACGAGCTACTAAACTCGCCAGTAACGTGAGTCCCACACAAACACACATGCACACACACACACGCGCGCACGCACGCGCGCACACGCACACACTCTGAAGCAACATGCTACAATCTTCACAACTGTCCAGTCTTAATGTCTCCAGTTTCAAATAGTAACCTTAGTTCCCTGTAGAAGGGAACGAGACGTTGTGAGACTGAATGGGGTTGTACTTGAGAACCTGTTTATGTCTGAACCTATTAAAAAGGCCAATTAATTTGGCAAATGAATCAATTCATGTCCCCGCCCCGGATGACTGGTATAAAAGGGGATGGAAGAGATCATTCCTTACCTTTGTGCTGAGGAACCTAGGTGACCTCGCAGCGGCAGCCGAGTGTTGTGGCATGAAGGACTCCTTTCAGTCGGTCTCTCAACGTTGTGAGACTGAATGGGGTTCCTGTATAATCACGCGACACACTACAGCTGTGTCCTGACGTCAGCGGAGCCACAGAGGCTTAACGCGAGTCATGACCTTCCAGTGGGAACCGATTTGGTATCCACAGAGCTTCCTACTGGAAGTTGAGAGATTCACCCGACGCTTTACAGGTGGCGGCTTTTCATCCCACCATGCTGGTGGGGAAACCGCCTGTCTCGTGACACTGGGAAAAACGTTAAAGGGTACAGGGTGCAACCTAGGCGGGTTCACCTGCAATGCCCCCCTCAGGAACCTAGTGACCAAGTCATGTCATCCAAGGGATCTCCCATTCACCTGATCGTGATGAGCAGCTATTGCAGCTACATGCACTTTCAAGGTGGAGTGGGCGAGCTGTCGCTCAAGCCCCTCTTGTAGGAAGGATAACATGACTCCGATCTCGCATCTCTGGGTGTCCTCACCGCGTGAGGAGCACAAAGACGAGAAGCGGAGCCACTTCAAGGCGTAAAGACACCGAGGAGCTCCTCGTCCCGGCCATCACGTGCCCTTCCCCTGAGATAGAAGGTCCTTCATCAGGGGAATCGGCCCTGGGGGGAGTGATCGTCAGAGCCCTCAGCTCTGAGAACCAAGTGTGGTTGGGCCAGTATGGTGCAACCAGGACCACTTGGTGCTCCTCTTTCCTTACCTTGCACAGAACCCGTGCAATGAGGCTCACTGGGGAGAAGGCGTACTTCCGCTTGTCTTGTGACTGCACGAGGATGAGTCCCCAGCTTCGTGGCCAGATCTGCTGACGAGAGAGTGCATCGGCTGTCTCGTTCAGAGTCCCAGGGAGGTCTTGATGATCAGCTGACTCCATTTGAGGAGGCGTCATGCGACCAATGAAAGTGTCCGTTTGTGTACGCGGCATTGATGATTTATGAATGCTACAGCGGTGGTGCTGTCCGAGCGGACAAGCACGTGTTTGTCCCTCAGTAGAGGTAAGAACCTCATGAGGGCCATGTGTACTGCCAATAGCTCCAAGGCTTTGATATATGCCAGTTTAGTGCTGTCCATCGACCCGAAGCTATATGCCGTGACACACTGCGCCCCAGCCAAGCAGGGAGGCATCCGTCATCACCACGACGTGCCTCGAGACCTGCCCTAGCGGGACTCCCGCCCGCAGGAAGGTCACTGAGGACCATGGAGCGAGAAGACTCCGGCATCTCGACGTGATGTGAATCCATCTGTTGCCATCGTGCCATGCTCTCCAAAGAATCCGACTCCGTAGCCAAAGCTGAGGTGATCTCATATGCATCAACCCGAGGGGGATTACCCCGGCCGAGGATGCCATATTCCTCAGGAGCCTCTGAAGAGCCTTCAGTGGTACCACTGTGTGTGAGGCATGAGCCAGACACGCCAGCAATGACCGTGCACGCTCTTCCGTGAGTCATGCACACATAGTGACAGAGTCTTGTTCCATGCCGAGATAAGAGATGTTCTGAGTTGGGGAGAGCCGGCTCTTTTTCCCGGTTGACCCGAAGACCCAGACGGGCTAGGTGCCTAAGCACTAGGTCCCTGTGCATACAGACTAGCTTTGGCGAGTGACCCAAGATGAGCCAGTCATCGAGTTCAGTATCCATACTCTGTTCTCCCTTAGGGGCACTATGGCGGCCTCCGCGATCTTCATTATCTGTGCAGATATTTGTTCAGGATGCACAGATCTAGAATGGGGCGCAACCCTTCGCCTTTCTTGGTTACAATTAAGTATTGGCTGTAGAAGCCCATGAACATCTCGGTTGGTGGAACAGGCTCAAACGCATCTTTCGCCAGAAGAGTGGCAACCTCGTCCCGAAGAACGGACGCGTCCCGACCTCGCACAGAGGTGCAAAGGACGGACCAGAACTTGAGCGGGCGTCTGCCGAAATGGATCGCATAACCGAGACGGATCGTCGTCTCAAGCCACAGTGACAGGAAATATCGGCATAACCACGCCGGCCACCTGCCAATAGGGTGACAAGAGGACTGATCTGCTACATTGTATCTGGGGAGGGTGGTTCTGTGGCTGCCAGGTCCGGTGTCTGGTCAGGATTGTCCTGGGGGGACACGGGGACCCGAGCTACCTGGCGAGTACCGCTGGCCAACACGCCGTCCAGCAGAGGGCGCTGAGGGCTGCAGGATGGCATTTCCACCAGCCATGCACCATCTGGAAGAGGGTGAACACGGCGACTTTTGCCTGGGGGAGGATTTTTATCTTTCTTTAACCACATAGGGTGGCCCTGAAGATAGGTGGTAGTGGGACGGGGCAGGAACCGTCCCAGATGTTATCCACTCCTCATGGCACGTTTGCGAGGATGCTGCTGATGGGTCCCCACCGCCTGCTTCCTCGGGGCCGGTTCCTATGGGGCGCCAGCTGGGTAGGGGGCGCTCTAACCGAGGGCAGGATCGAGGAAAAGCGTGGCTGTTTGGGAGCTGGAGGAGTTAAGGGCTGGGGTTGACCTCGGCCAGCCGGACCCCGACGAGGCAAGAAGTGTTGCATTGCCTCCTTCTGCTGCTGCACTGCAGAGAACTGGTGGGCAAAGTCCTGCACATTGTCTCCAAACAGCCCCTTTTGCATGATGGGTGCGTCAAGAAAGCGTGCTCTCTTGGCCTCACTCATCTGCGCAAGGTTCAACCAGAGATGGCACTCCTGGACCACACAGGTGGACATCACCCGACCAATAGACCGCGCCATGACCTTGGTCGCTTTCAGCGCCAAGTCCGTCGCGGTCCTCAACTCACGTACCGTGTGCGGGTCTCCTCTCCTCTCGTGAAGCTCCTTTAACGCCGGCAAACCGCCCCGCAGTGAGAGAGACGGAGAGCGTGACAGGCTACGACGGTCCCGCGAGCCAGAGGCTGACGGAGACACATCCATGCCCATATCGCTCGCGGCAGCTGCTACTCGCGCCGTAGGGCCAGTGAACGTACTAACGGAAGCAGATTCAGTAGTGACCGATTTAAAGAAGAAAAAGGCCACCCGCAACGGCAACTCCTTAATCGTCATGGCTTTGCAATGAGGACATGATGACCGCGCGAGAGTGTCCTCGGCGTGCTGAAGACCCAGACACGTGAGGCAGATCTCCCTTGTTGATGCGCCGGTTGCACCCAAGAGAACAAAGGCGTCCCATCACAGGACCATACGTTGTACCTTCAGTTGGAATTAAGCTTTAAAACCCTCTGGGAATATTTGCTGAAACGCACAGGGAAGTCCAGGACCATCTGCTGCACCACGTCGTCACACCAGCAAGTTTTGTTGGTACTAGACAAAACCATCTAGGTTCCGAAGGACAAAAGGTAAGGAATGATCTCTTCTATCCCCTTTTATACCCGTCATCCGGGGCGGGGACATGAATTGATTCATTCGCCAAATTAATTGGCCTTTTTAATAGGTTTAGACATAATCAGGTTCTCAAGTACAACCCCATTCTGTCTCACAACGTTGAGAGACCGACTGAAAGGGAAGGATGCTTTATCAAGCAGTGAGTGAATTCAGACATTGATGAAGTAACGTGTGTCATGTTTCTGTGTTATTTGTCAGATTGCAACTGTCTGACCTGGTCTTAAACCTTCTGTCTTTACTGCACTGTCCTAAAAAACAATGTTAAATTTATAAAAAACGAGGTTGTGTGTTACTTGTTGGGTTATGTTTTTATGATGCAGGTGAACTATAAGAAGAAGTTTGAAAAAGAAATCAAAGACCAGAAGCCAAAATACAACCCCAAAGAGTGTGTGAGCTTCAAACATACACAAGCTGCATCTGCACTGGCCAGTCAGGTAAGACACAACCATACAAAAAACCACACACACACACACACACACACACACACACACACACACACACACACACACACACACATGCACAGGCAAACAAATGCACACACATGCACGCGCAAACACACACCCACACACGCGCAATCACACTCCCACACACACACGCACAATCACACACCCACACACGCGCACACACACACACACACACACACACACACACACACACACACACACACACACACACACACACACACACACACACACACACAGACACACAAACTGCATCTGCACTGGCAAGTCAGGTAAGACACACACACACAAAAATCACACACACGCAAACGCACACACACACACACACACACACACACACACACACACACACACACACAAGCAGCATCTGCACTGGCAAGTCAGGTGGGACACACACACAAAAAAAACAAACGCGCACACACACACACACATCTGCACTGCCAGTCTGGTAAGAAACACTCTAAAAATCACACACAAGCTGCATGTGCACTGGCCAGTCAGGTGAGACAAACACTGACAAGCAAACACATACAAGCACACGCACGCACACACACACACACACACACACACACACACACACACACACACACACACACAAACACACACACACATGAAGCAACATGCCACAATCTTCACAACTGTCCAGTATTAAAGATGCTTTATCAAGCAATAAGTGGATTCAGACGTTGGTGAAGTAAAGTGTGTCATGTTTGTGTGTTATTTGTCAGATTGCAACTGTCTGACCTGGTCTTAAACCTTCTGTCTTTACTGCACTGTCCTAAAAAACAATGTTAAATTTATAAAAAACGAGGTTGTGTGTTACTTGTTGGGTTATGTTTTTATGATGCAGGTGAACTATAAGAAGAAGTTTGAAAAAGAAATCAAAGACCAGAAGCCAAAATACAACCCCAAAGAGTGTGTGAGCTTCAAACATACACAAGCTGCATCTGCACTGGCCAGTCAGGTAAGACACAACCATACAAAAAACCACACACACACACACACACACACACACACACACCGCTTACCATTTTAATTGTAATGTATCACATGTGTTGTGTGTGCATGCGTGTGTGTGCGCATGTTTGCGTCCGTGTGTGCGTGTTCCAGGTAAAATACAGTCAGAAGTCTGAGGTGGTCACAGATTTACCAAATCTTCTTCAATTGGGTCATGCGCTTCACGCCAGCAAACTCCAGAGCAACGTACACACATTCCATTTTTTAATTGTATCCTGTCATTTGTTAAGAGATGCTTTGTTTTGATTGGCTGGGCCTCTCTGTCCGTCAGGTGGAGTACAGAAGGAAGTATGAAGAGACGAAGGGTCGCTATCACTTCACTCTAGACACAGCAGAGCAGCGACACCATAAGGAGAACGCTGTACTTCACAGTCAGGTCTCAAAAATCCTTTTAATGAGACAAAGAGAATGAATTATACATTAAATCTGTCATATGATAATCATTAAATGTGTGCATTTGTGTACGTTTGTGTGCAGGTGAAATATAAAGAAAAACATGAGAAGAATAAAGGCAAATCACAGCTGGAGTTTGGGGACACACAGTCTTATAAAGTGTTCAAAGAGGCTCAGAAGACCCAGAGTGAGGTGTTTGTGTGTGTTTTTCTGTGTGCGTCTACGCATATGAGCACGTGTGCGTGTCCGTATGTGTGCATTTGCGTGTGTGTGTGTGTGTGTGTGCGTGTTCGTGCTTGTGCATGTGCATGTCCATTTCCATTGTTTTACAGCAGCTGTACATTAAATGTTATATAACATTTGTTGGAAACTCAGAAGCGAAAACCAGGAGACTCTTGGGGATCTTCAGCCGAGTTCTTTATTGAGGACGCGCTGCGTGGCGCTGCAGTCATCAAAAGTCTTTCTAAGGCAGTGATACATTGTATTTTATACATTTAGGGGGCAGTCCCCAGAAATGGAGATAAGGTACCTGGGTGATGGTCCCAAACAAAGCATGTATATTAAGTATTCAGGGATAGCCAAATGCCCCCCTCTGACCAGTCTTAATCCAATTATCATAACTACTCAAAGACCAGGGAACAGGCACCAAAAGCCAGTACAAACACAAGGTGACAATCTCCATAATAAGGCTCATTTGACTTACAATAAGACAAGAGGAACTGGCAGGAACCTTTTGCTAAAAACTCTGTTTGAGATCACCATTTGTCTGATGTCATGCTGTTTTAACTTAAATGCTAAATACAATACAAATTACCTTAGTATTACCTGTTATACTATGTATAAGCATAGGATCTGAATATCTTAAGAAGATTCTTAAATTTGTAATCCCACACATTAAATAAAACAGGTATCAGTGCAGAGTACACTTCACGCACATACAGACAGTTAACAGACAGTTGACAGACACAAAAGCCTTCTGATGGGCAATAAAATGGCAGGGGAGCTGTAGTCTATCGTGGAGACATCAAAAACCTCAAGAAAAATCAGACCTCACCAGGAGAACCAGCTCTCCTATGGCAAAACTGCTTAATCTCTACAAGCTTACCAGTGCTTGCACAACTAGGCTAACTGAGCAAAGAAATATTAATGAAATAGATAAAATGATGCATTTAATATTATCCTTATATTATTTTGGTAGCTGTTAGAGCGGTTTGCATTGTATGATGGGGACGTGTCTCATGCATCTTTCGGCTCCAGCATCTGGAAAGGTTTTGAATTGGAGGACATCATGTGATCATGCTCCTGGCACTGGCGTAATCTCTAGTTACCTCAGAATGAGTAGTCCAAGGTGGTTGAGGTAAGCAGAAAGAAGCAATTTAGAGTAGCTGCTGTTCAATGTACTACATTTAAGCTCCCTTGAAATATTTGCTTTCAAAAAGCTTTAGGAGCTCTGGGCAGGTGTTTGTCTATGCCCACCTCCTTCGTGAGGTCCCTTAACCTCAAGTTGGAGCCGATCTCTGCTCGGGTTTTAGGTGTTCACACGTAAGATTAGTGGGCATGTGCCTGCGAAAGCGCCATCTCCCCTACATAGGTGAGCAAGTGCGCTCTATAAACCTCCCTACTTCCCTCTAAGGGGCGAGAATAGGCACCAGATTCTTCACTAAACACTCCCTACAGTAGCTGGCTGAACTGAGCAGCATTGCCTACTAGGCCAGAGATTGTGAAACTTTTTCCTACCGGCATCATTTGGCCATTCAAAGTGTCTTCCATGCCGGCGGCCCGCAAGATGTATTATGTCATCAAGTTTTACCTATTGTTAAACTCAGTGATCTGTCCCTAGCTGAGGGCTTCACCTCTGCAGTGCAACCTGGAAAGTGAGCTCACACACTCTTTGGCCCATGACTTATTCCCTAAACAGGTGAGACCATGTGGTAGTCTTCACACAGATTTTCCCCCCAAGTGCGGAATGTGATGTCCGTAGCGTATTCCCTTGATTAGGAGGGGTAACGGTCTTCCAGTGTTTACAGTGTTGGGTGGCTTCTATGATAGAGGTTAGAACTAACTTCTAGCAGCAATCACTGATGACACCTTACCTGTGCCACTGGAAGGTCCTGACTCAGCTAGAATGATTCTTTGACACGCCTAGGGCCTGTCAGCTTCCTTCCACTATGGTCAGGACTCAGCCTGGGCGTCAAGGCGTGATTGTATAGGAACCCCCTTCAGTCAACAAATCGTCGAGAGACCAACTGAAAGTGAAAATCTCCGGTTACAATGTCAATGTCACCTTTATTTATATAGCGCTTTAGACAAAATACATTGCATCAAAGCAGCTAAACAACAATAATTAGTAAAACCGTGTGTCATAATGCTTTGTCGACAGATTTTAAGGGTCAATGAAAAGAACGAATGAAGTTTGCATGCCATTCTTCGCGCTGTACATACTGTTATAAGAGGAAAGGTGGCGTGCTCATTCACCACCTTTTGTTGAGACGTGTTAAGACGTCATCATAGCTTGAACAAGATGAGAGATACTACCTGCGGTCATCACAAGCAGCCTTCTGAATTCTGTCAGCGAGATAGCCGACCCTGCGTGGCACTGGGAAACTCCGGCCCTCAAGGAGGGAATGTGCTACGGAGGCCACATCCTGCCATAGGTAGGTGATATGTGGAGATAACCACGTGGTCTCAGCAACAGGAAAGAACTCATGGGAGAATAGTTTGCTAGCTACGCTTGTGGGGAGCACCACAGGAGTGGAAGTTTATTAATTCTTCTAGAAGGAGAGAAGAGAAGGAGCGGACCAGGCCCAGCCAGTGTTTCACCAGCCTGTCTGAAAACCTGAACTTATCAGCTGGCTTCAATCTTCTCATGCTTTAAAAGCTCCACCATCATTCCAATCCCTAAGAAACCAAAGATAACAGGTCCTAATAACTACAGACCTCTGGCTTGTACATCTGTAGCGATAAAGTGATTTGCAAGACTGGTGTTAGCATATTTGAAGGACAACACTGACTCCTGCAGTTTGCTTACAGAGAAAGCCGGTCTGTGTATGATGCAGTCAACATAGTACATAGTACATAGTACATAGTACATAGTACATAGACCAACCAGGGACTTTGTAAGGATTCTGTTCAAGGAATTCAGCTCTGCCTTCAACACCATCATCCCATCACTGCTTCAGACTAAACTTACCCAGGTCTCTGTCACAAGCTCTTTCTGTCAATGGATCACCAGATTTCTGACAGACAGAACAACAACTAATCAGAATGGGCAAAATCATGTCCAACAGCTGCACCATTAGCACTGGTGCCGTATAAGTATGTGTTTTCTCTGTTCTGCTCCCTGTACACCAACAACACTTAAAACAGTGGAGACTGACACCAAAACTACTGCACTCGCCCACTCACCATTATGAACAGCACTGTGGCTGCAAAGGAGTCTTTTAGGTTCCTAGGCACCATCATCTCTCAGGATCTGAAGTGGGACGCTCACACTCGCTCTATGTGAAGGATGCGCAGACTTTACTTACCAGCTGAGGAAGTTCCCCCAGCCCAGTAGTTAACCATACAGTTCTACTCATCTGTCAATGAATCCATCCTCTGCACTTCCATCACTGTCTGATTTGTATCAGCCTCCGAAACAGATGTCAGAAGACTTTAGCAAATAGTCCAGACTGTTGAGCGAATCACTTGCACTACTCTTCCCACACTTCAAGAACTGCACTAATCCCTGTGTTAATTTTGACAGCAAATTCTGATTTAGTCTTAGTCTAATTATACTCCATTTAGATTTTGTCCTATTTTAGTCATCTGAAATCTTTTAGTCTTAGTCTAGTTAAGTATAGTAACTATTAAAAGAGTTTTAGTCTTAGTCAAGTTTTAGCAGACCATATATTAGCAGATTTTTCTCCATATAATACATTTACATTTAGATTTAGGCATTTAGCAGACGCTTTTATTTTACAAATAGTCGAGGAGACAATAAAGTGGTAAATAGCAGAGACAACAATAGGTGAACAAGTGTTACAACAAGGTAACCAAATTACACAAAGCGAGATAAAAACCTGTAGGTAGAAAAAGTTTAAGGGTATTTATTTATGTTTTTACTATAGAGTGAGTAGGTTAGGAAAGAAAGGTACTCCTAGTGGGTTAGGTGTAGCCGGAAAAGATGAGTTTTTAGTTGTTTTTTAAAGATAGAGACCGAGTCTGCCTAGCGTTAAGCAAGAGGCAGATCGTTCCATCATCGAGGAACCGGTGCAGAGAAGGTACGAGAGAGCGATTTCTTACCCTTTTGAGCTGGTACCACAAGTCTCAATTCATTTGCGGAGTGCAGAGATCTGGAGGGCCTATATCTTTAAATCAGTGAGTTAAGCTATATGGGTGCTTAACCGGTGGTGGTCCTGTAAAATCATACATTTCCCATGTCCATGTCTAAAGTAAAATACAAATGCCAGACATCCCTCTTTTATTCACATTTTTTTTATGTATTTGTAATTTAAGACACAAAAAATGTTCAAGTGAAGGTCATGGCACACACTGTAGTGAAATGAAGTGACATATTACCATACTTGGAATTTTTGCTCTG
>CM065656.1:11009552-11012052 GCA_033220385.1 Triplophysa yarkandensis | reverse complement strand
AAGTGATCTGTGTTGTGTTGTGTTGTGTTGTGATGTGTTGTGTTGTGATGTGTTGTGTTGTGTTGTGTTGTGTTGTGTTGTGTTGTGTTGTGTTGTGTTGTGATGTGTTGTGATGTGTTGTGATGTGTTGTGATGTGTTGTGATGTGTTGTGTTGTGTTGTGATGACATCATAACCCTTTGTGTTTGTGTCATCAGGTCCTGTGGTGACCGCACAGGACGCTACTGAAGAAGAGGAGGCGGTGGATGAAGATACGGCTGATGATGTCATGGCTGAGGATGAAGATGATGAAGCAGAGGTTGAAGATGATGACAACACTGAACTAGTAAGAAACAGAAACTCTCCTCATGTCCCACAAACCCCAAACGTTCTTTCAATGTGATTCAATGTTTTTTTTGCTTTCAGACTGAAGAAAAGGAAGAAGAGGAAGAGGAGAGTTTAGTGGGGGATATGAAGGCTTCACCCAATGCTGACACCACCATCCTGTTTGTTAAAGGAGAAGGTGAAGGATTGACATCTCACTTAAAGACACAATGAAGTTCTTGCGTCTCGTAGTGTGAGTGTGAAGATCTTGTGTGTCACTTCTCTGTTGTCCGTTACAGATTTTCCTGCAAACAACATTGTGAAGTTTCTATTAGGATTCACCAACAAAGGTTCGGAAAACTTCATTGTGGAGTCTTTGGACGCCTCGTTCCGTTACCCTCAGGACTTCCAATTCTACATCCAGAACTTCACGGCTCTTCAGCTGGGTACAGAGGTTCCACCTCAGCGTCAAGCCACTTTTGAATATTCCTTTATCCCTGCTGAACCGATGGGTGGACGTCCCTTCGGTTTGGTCATCAACCTGAACTACAAAGACACCAGTGTGAGTCATGCTTTTCATCGGAGTACCAGAAGATGTGATTATTTACTTCTTGTTGCACTGAAGTTTAATCCTGAATTTTTTTCTGTGTGATATAGGGTAACATCTTCCAAGATGCTGTGTTCAACCAGACGGTGACTATCACAGAGAAGGAAGATGGTCTTGACGGAGAGACGTAAGATTGGTTTTTAAATCTCTCAGTCTCTTTTATACAATAAAAATGGGAACAAAGTTTAGCTGATCCATGTTAACTCTTTCTTTATCATAAGTTCATATCAGAGCCAAATAGTAAACTCATGGAGGTTTTTCTGTAATCATTTGTACTGTGTCTATTTCTCAATGTGCAGAATCTTCATGTATGTGTTTTTGTCTGGTCTGGGCCTGCTGGTGATTGTTGGGCTGCATCAGCTGCTGGAATCACGCAAGGTACACACACACACACACACACACACACACACACACACACACACAGATCAGG
This sequence comes from Triplophysa yarkandensis, assembly GCA_033220385.1. Lineage (NCBI taxonomy): Eukaryota > Metazoa > Chordata > Actinopteri > Cypriniformes > Nemacheilidae > Triplophysa > Triplophysa yarkandensis. The sequence goes on along the minus strand of CM065656.1, from coordinate 11,010,713 downwards.
AGAAATGCTAAAAACAGGTTCAATTCAATGTCACTCTGTGATGTTACTGTCATTTACATGAAAAAATGTTGTGTTCACCTCATTACTTTTATATTGTGTGTTTGTGCAGAGGAGAAGACCGGGTAAAATTGAGATGGGAACCACCAGCCACAATGATGTTGACATGAGCTGGATCCCACAGGAGACGCTCAACCAGATAAGTGAGTTTCTGACACTCGTTTTAATTCTTTCTTTGATAATAGAATATGAATATGAGGCTGTTTCTGTTTTAAGAGCTTGTCTAATATCTTTCTGTCTTCTGCCTGAGACCATTCTCATTGGTTTTGATTTCTGCTGGTTCATTCACTCACTCACTCACTCGCTTTCTTTATTTCCTCTGTTCTCTCTCTTTCTGACTCTCTCTTTCTCTCTCCCTCTCTTGTCTTCAGTGGCGAGTCGAAGAGGTGAGATTTTGAATTCCTATCTTATGGGATTCTCTGAGCATCTTTGGTTTGTAATGGACATAGAGTTGTTGGTATGTGTTTGTGACTGATGTTAAACTGTGCCTTTAGATAAAGCATCACCCAGAAGATCTCCACGGAAGAGAACTCAGAAACGATCGGCTGGTTCAGACGAGTGAGAGGAACGCTTGCCGCCGCTCATCATCATCGTGCGGCTTCTCTTGTGTTTTCAGTGTAATAACTGATCTGTTAATCACTGAACTAAAAGAGACTGATACACATACACATACACACATACACACATGCACACACACACACACACACACACACACACAGCAGATGTTTTTTTTTAAGTAACACAGAGTGGAATTGTACAGGTTGGCCTTTAAAGCGTCTGTAGTTTTGCTGTATTTTTCAAACGGTGTTTGTCATTGTGATTCTTCTGTTCTGCATGAGCTCATGGATGTTTGCAGGATTCTGGGATGCAGTTTAGGCTACACCAAGTTTTATTTTCATTATTTCTGGTTATTTTTACAAAGATTTGATAAAATTTGTTCATTCATTCAAGAAATTGATTGTGATTGATTTTCAACATGAAAACAATTTCCCTTTCAAATGGTGCCTGTTTCCATATTCAGATATTCTATTTTGTTGGTTTCCTCACAGATTGCTCCGTGGTGAACACACATGTATTAGTCTGAATGAAGTGTGTGTGTGTGTG
>CM065656.1:10952111-10997111 GCA_033220385.1 Triplophysa yarkandensis | reverse complement strand
ACACACACAATTTCTAACCCAACTTTTGGGATTGCCCATTTTTGGGATTGCCCATTTTTGACCCAACATTGGGTTGATTTGATCCAAAGTTGTGGTATTGGCCCCCTGAAGGGATAGTTCATCCAAAGTAAAAAATTGATTCATCATTTACACAAATTTTAGTAAATGATATACATTGCTTTGTTTTGACAAATGTGTGTTTATAAGGATAACTTAAATACGATTGAATGCTTTAAACACTTTTTTTTTTTTATTAAACCTGTCACAGTCACAAGGTTACATGTTTTTATTGGTATTTATTTGGCACTTTCCATAAAATCCGGCCCACAAACCAATCAAAGAACTCAGAAGAGCACGAGCATCATTTTGTTTATTTCAGGAGAAGTCTTCGTGAGGTGATTGGTGACAAGCACTGCTCGGTCCGCCTGTGGGGTCTCGACTTTATCTGGAAACCGTCGTGAAACTGTATCTATGTTCTCTAAATATGAGTAACCAGATACTTCTCAGAGCTATGAACAATATGATCCTACACTACAGGATCTCAAGAATAGCATTAGAGGGACAGAAACTGTTTGTGATACTTCTCCTTTAAGTGTCTTTTCATAAAATATAATATTAATAATAATGAACTTGATTTCGTTCCTGATTTGGCAATAACTGCAACCAATGTAGCCATTGATGAATTAATTTAATGCTTATCACAGTTTTCACTGTACTGTAACTAAAAACAGGCCGTGAGATTTCAGAACTTTTAGATTCTATTTTTAAAATAAAAGAACGAAAAATGCCAAAATAATTATTGTCGTTTTTCTTTTTTTTTTTAAACAAACTGTAGGTTAGATAGATATTGATAAATATTATTTTGCATACACATCACATTATAAAATGGGTTTTTGTTTCGTAATGCATTGCTCCTAACTCTGTATAAACATGAGCCCAAGAGATCAGAGCCAAGGCTACAACACTGCAGAACTTCTGTACTATTGTTCAATGAAAAGTCATCAGTCATTCTTTTATGTGTAAACAAATATTTCCGACTTTTACAAAGTATTTTACTATTTCATGCAAACACATTTATATTATACAACAGAAACTGGCACTTAGATATGAATTAATTTAACAATAGATACAAGCATCTATCATTAAATTAATGTAAATGCAAAAATTGTAAAAAAAAAATTGCAAAAGATGAAGACGTTTTTAGGTTCACAACAAAAGGAGATGAGTCTAAATACTCTTAAATCCATTCCCTGGCCTATGAGGATGAAAGATCATTCCAGTTCTTGAAAGGGTTAGAAAGACTCAACAAAGTTTGACTTTTGTCTCTGTCATTCGGCTCAACCACATCAGATAATTCAGATCCTGATAAGTATTTCTTTCAATGGAACCAAATAATGTAAAAAATATATATAAGAGAAAATATACACGAGACAAGCGTTTGCTTACACATTCAGCAGGTTGTTATCCAGAAATGTCCTTCCCTCCTGTTCTATATCAAACACACCAATCCATGTGTTCTCCTTAGCAATTTTAGATATATATCTGTGTCTGGGTGTTTAGAAACACACAATACTGTATATCTTTTTCTACCATATGAGGTACCTGTTATCCTAAGTTCTGATGATGATGATGATGATGATGATGATGGTGATGATGATGATGATGATGATGATGATGATGATGATGATGATGATGATGATGATGATGATGATGATGATGGTGATGATGATGATGATGATCATGATGATGATGATGGTGATGATGATGATGAAGATGATCATGATGATGATGATCATGATGATGATGATGATGATGAAGATGATGATGATGAGGATGATGATGATGATGATGATAAGGATGATGATAAGGATGATGATGATGATGATGATGATGATGATGATCATGATGATGATGATGATGATGATGATGATGAGATTTCAGCTCGATCTTTACAGAACTGTCAGTCCAGTTCTTCATCTCACTGGATATAAAATATTTGAACAATTATTTCCACAAAGAAAACACACGGATTGAAAAACAAAAACACCAATTGTTGTTATCTTCATGAGTGGCTAAAGCTGTTTAGTTCTTCTCTGGTGAATCCATGTGAAGCTGCCTGTATAGAGTCCCTTCCTACTCCGTGAAACCTTCTCTCTAAGTCTGTCCAGGATCCCTCATCTCAACTCACTGAGGTAGTTGAACAGTTACGCCCTGCTACCTGCCAATCTGTTGGCATTCAATCCTGTCTGTTTAAAGAGGTCTTCTGCACAGTTGAGTCTTTCAGTTTACAATTGATAAATCTGTGTCTGAGCTCCTTTAAACGTGCCACGGTGAAGAGTCTTATAAAAAAGAAAGGCCTAGACCCCTCAGATTTAGGCCAATTTCCAATCCCCCTTTTATCGGGCTCCACATCAAACATCGTACAGATTTAAAATCTTGCTTATCACTTATAAAGCCTTGAATTGTTTAGCAGTCTGCTGCAGCCTGAACTTGAACTGCTGGGTTTCTTGCCGCTGTCGATTCTGGCTTGCTTAGTTATGGTCACCTCATTTACAGCGATATCGTTGACTTGATGTAATATGAACGCACAGACACTTTTTAAAGAGAAAAACAGGACATCAACGAATTGAGAATGAACGCAAAGACACCATTGATACTGAACAGAGATGACATCATAATGAAATGCCTTTACCTATCATTTTTCATTAGGGAAACACTGTTTTATTGATTAATGTCGTTCAGCTGCTTTGATACAATGTATTTTGTCTAAAGCGCTATATAAATAAAGGTGACATTGACGTCTACCAATGTTTTGCACTCACAGTACATTTGATCTTGAATTAACCACCCATTTCACAAGACCTTCATTGTCTAAATCAGGCAAAGCAATCCATACATTCTCTTTGACCAGTGAAGATAGAAACATCAGTTCAAACTCTCCCTAAAGTACACCTGCGGGAAGTCTACCTGCTCCTCAACGCTGTTAAAAACAACCAGATCACCACCGCGATCTCTGCAGAACTGACGACTGTGAATCTAGTTCTTCCTATCGCTACTCACGTGGTATCACAAACAAAAACACACTTTTAACTGCAATGAATCATGACTGAACAACACCGAGAAAAGAAAGAACCAAACACGACCTCTTTCCAAGTTTCATTTCTTTTGTTCCGCTTCCATGGAGTTGAATCTGTTCTGGAGTTGATCTTTCTCTGTTGTTTGTCAACTATAAATGACCTTCAGTTTATCTTTAGTGTTCGACTGTTCATGTATCTCAGTTTTAATTATCAACTACTCTGCATGTTGTTATACAGTTCTGCTCAACTCTTTTAATATGTCTGTAACTTAGTTTTAAATCTCTCTCTATTATACAGTCATTCTGGAGTTGACCTGTCACATTTACAGTTTCATGAATCTCTTTAAGAATGTTTGTCTCATTTGATTTGATGTTTCTCTCTGCATTCATCTGGATTAGAGCGCTGGTCACCCTGAAAACGTATAACAGGCCAAAACACACAAAGCCTAACACGAAACATCTTTCAAAAAGAAACAATTTAATAAAATAACGCGGTTGTTTAACACTGTGCTTTTAAAAAAAAGGTTGTTAGATGGTAATGGAGAGATTAAACCTGTTAGATACCCTCGGTGAATATTTATTATTTCACTCTACAGATCTTTCTTGCATTGCTTGAAAGAGCAGCAAGTATCAAACTGAATTGTTGTTTTCAGCACATTTTTAATGTTGAAATATAAGATGTAAGATACGAGACATTATTCGTTTATTATTAATAAAAAAATGATTGAAAGCGGTTAAGTCTAAATGAAAAGACGCACAAAAATACAAAAGCATCGCACCAACAAATATTGCATACATCTGTACAACATGTGTTAAGAGAGTTTGAGACTAACATACATTAAACATTTAAATGTCTTGTTTTTGTGAACGAAGACAAAAGCTACTTCTCACAAATCCATGACTTCTGTCCTGAACAGGGTTCATCATTCCAGTTGTTTTCAGGTGGTAATGAAGGCAGCATTTCTACACAGTCTTCATCTCCTGCGTTATTCGGTTCACCGTTCTTCCAAAACCTGAACAACATGTAAACAGATTCCTTAATACATTCAACATACAATAGAATACAATAGCTAATAAAATGATAATATTTCTCACACTATATTCACTAGTTTATCATCCACCCATTTCATGACTCCCTCCTGCAGTGTATCAGACAAACCGATCCATGTTCTCTCTTTAACAAGTGTAGATATGAATTTCTGTATGTAGAAACATCAAAAAGGCACATGAGAAAGCAGTGTTACATATCCATCTTTGAAACTGGAAAAATATCCTTCAACGAAACAGCTGAGGTGCCGGTAAAAGAACGGTTACACTTTGGGAATTAAAGGGTCAGGTTTTTTTGGAAATTTGACACTCACACACTGTAATTTAAGAGATTTACGGTTGTCAATCATGTCTTAACATATATGTAAAAGCAGCGATTTTCTTTAAATATTACAGTGGGATGCAGTTGTGTATTGGCAAGGCAGAGTTTTGGGCGATTTTGTGCACTTAAATCAAAAGTACTTTAAACAAATTTGATCAAGTGATTGATGTACTACTGTATATGGGTTTCAATCTAAGCTGCTTACACAGGTGAACTTCTATTGAACTACAGAAAAAATGAAGCACTACAAATGGCCATTTTGCATAGAACAAAATAAAAGGGTTAAACAAAATTTATCTTACAAATATAAAGATACACACGTGGACACATGCCTAAACACTCTTTACCTGTTCTTCTTTAGTGTTGATGATGACCAGATCTCCACCACGATCTCTACAGAACTGTCTACTGTCAAACCAGTTCTTCTTCTCGCTGGAAGTAAAATATGTGCTTGACCCTTTATAAACAGACCGAGATTTGAAGAAAGAGATACCGTATATATTTCATTGTTATTTTATGCACCGAATAATAAAGTAAAAACCTCTTTCAGAATTCCATTTCTTCAGCTCGGTCTCTAGCTCGAGTTTCATTTGACTCACAGCTGTGAGGTTATTTTGTATCCAATCCCTCTCATCATTCAGTTGGCTGTAGTTCATCTTTAGTCTGTTCAGAGCTTCACTTATGTTCATGTAGCTCAACTTCATCAGATCTCTTTCTGTTGAGAATTTATTGTGTTGTAATATGATGAAAACCAGCAGTAGACTACAGATGAGCCCCAGAACCACTGTAATCAGCATTAAATTGTCATGATTCTGCCTATCTTGGTCATGTTTTTCCTGTTTTTGGCAGAGTCATGGCAGACCTGTGTTGTGTGAGTGTCACATGGTATTGTTTTCTTACATGCCATGTGCTCTCTTGTCTCGTCTCTTGACCCCGTCCCCTTGGTATCCCGTCTAGCTTCCCATGATTGTTTCATTCCCCACACCTGCCTCGTGTCGTTATCCCTTGTTATGTTTCCCTATATAAAGCCCTTGTGTTTTCTGTCCTGTGTCGCTGCATTACGTTTGCTACATGTGTTACTCGTGTTCGTGATCTGGTCCTTGATTCCCTGTTCGTGTTACGGTCTTGTTCGTGTTTCATGTTCCTGTTTGGATTGTCCCTGTTTTACCTTGTTTTAGTTTTTGAAAATATTACCTTGTTTTGTGCCCCATTGTGGGAAGTCTTTTGTTTGACCCTTTTGTAGTGTTTTAGTGTTACTGTTTTCCCCATCGTGGGTTTTTGTTTTGTGTTTTTTATTAAAGTCCTGTTATTTCACGCTATCTCGCCTGCATTTGGGTTCTCTCTCCTTCACCATCCATCCCATTCCTGACATAAATATCTGCTTCTGTCTGTCACACAAAGAAAATAATGCAACCAGAAATGCTTAAAACAAGAACATTCCTTAACAAAGCAACATGAGTGTAACAGTTAAACTAAAGAAAAAAGATTATTTCTTACTGTTATTTGCGGCTTCATTCTGGATGACGTTTTTGTCTTTGTCGGTGTATATATGTTCTCCAGTCATGCTGTCATTCTTGTGTTCAGTGTTGTAAGAGATGTTCCCTGACTCCATCGTTCATGAGTATCTGTCTTGACAGATGAACTGATGGGCTTTATAAGACACTTCAATAATTTACATACACTCTGCTTGATCATCAGAAAAAATGGAAAATCCCGATTCAATGAAGGTCAATTCATAAGGTCTATTAGGACAAAAATAATTTCAACTTTAACAGTAAAGAATCATGGTTTTATAAGGACCACCAGAAAAACCTGTATTATTATTTTGTACATTTGCATTGCAAAGGGATTTACAAATGAGGCACATCAGAATGAACGTACTATTCATATTGATATTAATGAATGTTGGCAAAAACATAATTTTTGAAGGCTAAATTTACACCTTATTTCTTGATAATAAAATAATAAAATAAACCTCAGGCAGTACGTGTCGGCAGCAACACATCCAGCACCATCACAATGAACTCTGGGGCCCCCCAAGGATGTGTACTGAGCCCACTACTCTTCACTCTGCTGAACCACGACTGCACACCGTCACACAACTCCAACCTCTTCATTAAGTTTGCGGATGACACGACTGGTGGGTCTCATTAGCAACAGAGATGAGACAAACTACAGGAGCGAGGTGAGCTGACTGGCCGGGTGGTGCAGTGACAACAATCTCTCTCTGAACGTGGAGAAGACGAAGGAGATTGTGGTTGACTTCAGGAGAGCGCACACTCAGCATGTTCCTCTGACCATCAGTGGTGCGACTGTGGGGAGAATGAGCAGCACCAAGTTCCTGAGTGTGCACATCACAGAGGATCTCTCCTGGACCAACAACACCACAGTGTTGCACTCTATCTGCCATGTGCCTTGCGCTGCTTTTTTATTTAACCTTATTTTTGTTTAATTTTTTTTCTATTATATCTTTCTTCACATTCCCTTATTGTATAGTTGTATAGTTTTTTTTATCTTTTATCTATTTACTTAGTGTTATGTGTATGCACCGGGGGACTGAGAGTAACGCAATTTCGATTCTCTGTATGTGTGTACTGTACATGTGGAGAATTGACAATAAAGCAGACTTGAACTTGATAAATCTCGCAATTTGATGGTTGTTTTAATAGTTGTTATTCTTTAAGAAATAGCTGTATTCTGTACAAACTTGATTTAATAATATTACATATATGATCCTTCTGAGTTATGATAATTTTGCCCAGGGCAATACTTGGGTGGAGATGCAAACTTTGCAAAACTTTGCAAAACTGATCCTGAATAAGAATAAGGGAAGTTCCCTTGTCCGATAAAGGCTCTTCACAGCTTAAAAGTACTGAGATCAGCTAAAACATGTCCTGAGTAAGGTCACTTTGAGATATTTCTGTTCAGTATTTTCTTTTACATTTCTTTGTGATTCACCCAGCAAAGAATTTCGCTACCTTTTTTCCCACTGTCTGTGTTTCCCTTGTACTTCTATGTGTTTGCTAATCCCATGGACTTCAATCCCCACAATCCTTCACGTTCGCTCACCTGTGCCAAGTCACTTGAAAGGACTCAACAAGTCACTTGTCTTTGTTCTCATGCATACGTTCACCCAAAATGTTTTTATACACTCATTAATATGTATGCAAATGGGATGCCCCTTGTTACAAACCTCCCGATATGTCTAGAGGTGCGCGAGATTCGAACAGAAAAAGCTAAAGAAATGTCTTATGGTCACATCAATCCCCTGATCCAGAACACAAAGAAACACAATGTAAAGCAAAATTATTATATTTTTGTTTATTAGTAGTAACAGAATGAAGGACTATCAACGCAATATTAAATAACGTTAACAAAAAGAGACTTATCTGGCTCCGTTGCTAACATTAACATTGGAAAAGGACAAATGTAAAGAAAATGGCATCTTCTCCCTACAAAAAACAAAACAAAATATTTACATCAAAATTACAAATAACTCAAAAGAACTTAAAAGCACACAGAACAAGTACAAGTCCCTTGCCTTTTGGGATTGAATTGATTCACAAGAAGTATGACTACCATACTGGGACGCGCAGGACCACTAAATAAAGACACATTTCTGGATCAGGAAGAAGAAGATGGACCTAACAACTGATCACTTAGTAACTTTAACGGACCACGCACAGTGTGTCCAAACAGGGACTCTTGTGGGGTTTCTCTGGATGCGAACATCAAATGAGGAAGTCCCTCAACCCAGTCTTTACCAGTTTCAATACAGTAACGTTGTAGCATTGCCTTGAGAGTTTGATGAAACCTCGCCAAGGCCGCCTGACGGACTCTACCTATGATGATTTGTGGATTGCGTCTGTTTTTTGTGTGATTCACATCTGCCAAGGACTTTAAAAAAAAACAAATATTCAAAGTCCCTACGTCTATTTCCAGAGTGAATCAGTGACACTGTCACCATCTTGGATTGAAAACAACTATAAGATAACACATTCTCTAATAGTTAATGATACACAAAGTGATCTGCTGTAAGGCAACTACTTTTTGTTGTCTTACAAGGATTGATCGTAGTGTGAGGCTGATATGAATTGGGCATATGCCATTTAAGTCTTTGTGAGTGTCTTAAGGATGTTACGAATTGGAAAAGAGAAGTAATCATTGGCTGATGTATCCAACCAACCAACTAGCCAACCAACTAATATGTAAATAGATTATTTCGATTGATACTCATTCAGAAACAAGCATAAGAATTATGGCATTAAAAGAATAACAACGTGATACGATTGTCTTCTTACGGTTTGTTCAGTGGTGAATCATCCACTCATTTCAGGTTCTATACTGTATCAAATAAGCCAATCCACACTTAGTCGCAGGTGTTTTTTCACTCAAAAGCCCAACAGCACTGCATTCCATCCATTAATGTGACACTTATTTGAATCAGTCGTCCAGTTGAGGTTAATGAACTGTGAGTGAATGAGCTTTGGAAGCTGATGATCTTCACTTGAGAATTCAAACTTCTTTCTCCTGCAGATCACACTTTCGGTGTATTGCTTTTTCTGAAAGCGTTAAGATAAACTTCAACAGGATATCCATAATTATTAATGCCTTCTTATCATGTCTTCAGAGGTGTATAAAGATCTTAAATAATAAACTATTGGGTTTTTTTAACAATGAGCTACATACAGAGGGGGTCCTCCTAAATAAAACGTATTGACATGACTTTAACGTAACCCTTCCGTGTTTGGAGAATTTCTGTCATGACAGACACGGAGACTCAAGTGCGGGTAACGGTTTTAATGGAACAAAACAAAAATAGGACAGGGCTGGGGCACAAAATTATGTAATAAAAAGTCCAAAAGAAATCCCAAGAGGCCTTCTTCCTGGAGGCTGCGGGAAAAAGACAACGAAAATCCTGCGCTGCTCCACCGATCCCGGGGTAATGCCAGCCCTGGGGAATTCCCGGCGCGCAGAGCGTCCTCAGCCCGGGATGATCAGTACCACTCGGGGAGAGTCCTCGACCCGTAACAAATGGAAAACAGAAGATGGGTGGATGCTGCAGGTTCCTCGATCCAGGACAGGAAGATCGCAAAAAACTAAGGGCAAAAAATGAACAAAAACAAAAGCAAGAAACAAAACCACCAGAACTCGGAAATCAAGACTAGGACAAGAACAGGAACAAGACACGACGAGACAAGGCAAGACAAGGCAAGGCAAGGCCTTAACATCAGGGGCACCAAGAGGCAACGGACTGACACAAGACAACAGAACAAGAGGGTTTAAATAAGGGAGAAAATAAGTGACAGGATGTGAAACAGGTGAGACGGTGATGACGTAAGCGGCCAGATATTGGGGATGCCGCGAGGGAGACACGGGGGCGGGGTGAGTGACGCAGACAGAACACATGACGACATCAACACACGCCCACCGAAAACCCCCGACCGAGCCAGGATATGACAGTACCCCCCTCTCCAGCGGCGCCACCCGGCGCTTAGGGAAGGGGCTTACCTCGTCTCCGAAGGAATTCCTCGATCAGTGACCGGTCCAAGATGTCACGAGCCGGTACCCAACACCTCTCCTCTGTGCCATACCCCTCCCAGTCCACAAGGTATTGAAAGCCCCGGCCACGGCGGCGGGAGTCTAGCAGTCTCTTGACGGTGTAGACCGGAGACCCATCCACAAGACGTGGGGGCGGGGGGGCGGGTAACCGACCGCTGGGATTGAGCGGGGAGGAAACAACAGGCTTAACCCTGGAAACATGAAAAACAGGGTGAACTCGACCAAGAGCTGGGGGCAATTTGAGCCGGACGACCACCGGATTAACCACCTTGGTGATACGGTAAGGGCCAATGAACCTGGGTGCCAGTTTGCGGGAGGGCACCCGGAGAGGCAGGTCCTTGGTGGAGAGCCATACCCGTTCACCACACAAGAAGGTAGGAGCGGGAATCCGACGGCGATCGGCCGCTGCTTTGGTCCGCTGCGAGGAACGAGCGAACAGCTTTCTAGCCCTCGTCCAGGTGCGACGGCAACGTTGGACGAAAGCCAGCGCAGAAGGGACCGCAGCATCGAGTTCCTGAGAAGGGAATAAGGGGGGCAGGTAACCCATAGAGCACTCAAATGGGGACATACCAGAGGACGAAACCGGGAGAGAGTTGTGGGCGTATTCGATCCAAGAGAGCTGCTGGCTCCAGGAACCGGGAGAATGAGATGCCAGACAGCGGAGTCTCCGCTCGAGATCCTGGTTGGCTCGTTCGCACTGGCCGTTGGTCTGAGGGTGGAAGCCAGAAGACAGGCTAGCGGTGGCACCGATCTGTCTGCAAAATTCCTTCCAAAACCGAGAAGTGAACTGGGGACCCCTGTCGGAAACAACGTCAGTCGGCAAACCATGGAGACGAAAGACGTGATCCGTCACCAGTTGAGCGGTCTCTCGGGCCGAGGGGAGTTTAGGGAGGGGAATGAAATGGACCGCCTTGGAGAAGCGATCCACCACCGTGAGGATGACGGTGTTACCACCCGAGGGAGGGAGACCCGTGACAAAATCAAGGGCGATATGTGACCATGGACGAGAGGGGGTGGGCAAGGGACGAAGAAGACCAGCCAGTGGGCGATTGGATGACTTGTTTTGAGCGCATACCGAACAAGCCAACACGAACTGTCTGACATCAGCGCCTATGGAAGGCCACCAGAAACGTCGGCGGGCGGAAGCCAACGTACCCCGGATGCCCGGATGGCCGAAAAGCTTGGACGAGTGACACCACTGGAGAACATCAGGACGCAGCGCAACCGGCACGAACAGCCGACCCGCCGGGCACTCCTTCGGCACTTGCACCCCTCGTCCGGCCTCCTCCACTCGCCGTTCCACGTCCCAGGTGCACGCCCCGACCACCATCTGGCTTGGGAGGATGGAATCGGCCGTGAGCGTCACTTCGGGGGCGCCGAACTGGCGAGAGAGGGCATCAGGTTTGGTATTCTTGGACCCAGGCCGGTACGAGAGGGTGAAGTTGAACCGGTCGAAGAACAGTGCCCAACGAGCCTGGCGAGAGCTCAGCCTCTTGGCCGAACGGATGTACTCAAGATTTTTGTGATCCGTCCAGACCAAGAAGGGCTGCGCTGACCCCTCCAGCCAGTGACGCCACTCACCCAGAGCCAGACGGACCGCCAAAAGCTCTCTGTTACCGATATCGTAATTGCGTTCGGCAGGGCTCAGACGGTGAGAGTAGAAGGCACACGGATGTATCTTGCCATCTATCTTCGAGCGCTGAGACAAAACCGCGCCTATCCCGACATCGGAAGCATCGACCTCAACGATGAACTGCAAGCTGGGGTCTGGAAAGCAAAGCACAGGGGCAGATACAAAACGGGACTTAAGATCATCAAAGGCTACCTGTGCTTGAGCATTCCACATAAACGCCACCTTTGTGGACGTCAAGGCGGTGAGCGGGGCGGCTATCTGGCCAAAGCCCCGGATGAAGCGCCGGTAGAAGTTAGCGAACCCCAGGAACTGTTGCAGAGCTTTGCGAGAGTCGGGAACTGGCCACTCGGCGACGGCTTTGATCTTGGCGCGATCCGCCTCGATTCCCTGAGGGGAAACAACAAAGCCAAGGAACGAAACTGAGTCGACGTGGAATTCGCACTTCTCTGCCTTAACATAAAGCTGATTCTCAAGCAAGCGCTGAAGAACCCGTCGAACATGCTGGGTGTGAGCCTGGAGAGAGGGGGAGAAGATCAGAATGTCATCCAGGTACACAAAGACAAAGCGATTAAGCATGTCTCCCAACACATCGTTGACTAGATTCTGAAAAACGGCAGGAGCGTTGGTCAGACCAAAAGGAAGCACCAAATACTCGTAATGTCCCGAGGGTGTGTTAAATGCCGTCTTCCATTCATCCCCCTCACGTATACGGACCAGGTGATAGGCATTGCGTAGGTCTAATTTGGTAAAGACCCGGGCTCCCTGCAATAAATCGAAGGCAGAAGACATGAGAGGAAGGGGGTATTTATTTTTAACAGTGATCTCATTCAAGCCTCGATAATCGATACAAGGGCGCAGAGAGCCATCCTTCTTCTGAACGAAGAAGAAACCTGCACCTGCGGGCGAGGAGGAAGGGCGAATAAGCCCCGCTTGCAGAGACTCGTTAATATACTTATCCATCGCCTCTCTTTCAGGACTGGACAGGGAAAATAAGCGACCCCTGGGCGGAGAAGTGCCTGGGCGAAGTTCTATGGCACAGTCGTAGCGGCGATGCGGAGGGAGCGAGGTGGCCCGCGACTTACTGAACACGGCACGAAGATCCAGGTACTCCTTCGGGACCCCGACAAGATCGGCGGCTTCAGCCTGCAACACAGGAGACACAGAGACAGGAGAGGGAGCAGGACCCAAACAAGACACATGACAAGACGAACTCCAAGATAAAACAGAACCTTTAACCCAATCCACTTGAGGATTGTGCTGTGACAACCAGGGATGCCCTAATATTATAGGTGTATTGGGGGAATCGAGGATGTACAGCTCAATACACTCAGTGTGGTTACCAGAAAGTGTTAACGTGACTTGTGGGGTGACATGAGTGATGTGTGAGAAAGGGGGTCCTGCTAGTGGCAAGACGGAGATGGATCTGTCCAGAGGGATAGCAGGAATGCCCCAGCGAAGAGCCGTAGCAGAGTCAATGAAGTTTCCTTCAGCACCAGAGTCCACAAGAGCCTTGCCCTTAAAGGACCTCTCATTAAAGCGGAGGTGAAACTGAAGGAGCGTGCGGGGCGCCGGAGAGGAGACAGAGATAGCGCCCACCCGGACTCTCCGATCTACGGGTGGGCGTGTGCTTTTAGCGGACAGTGTACCGCTTGATGACCGGGCTTGCCGCAATAGAAGCAGAGGCCCTCTAGGAGTCGATGCTGTTTCTGGTCCGGGGTTAACCGGGATCGCCCAAGCTGCATGGGTTCTTCCGTCGAGGAAGAATGAGGTGTGGCGGCAGGTGGGGAGCGCCAGCCTAAGGGTGACAGACGGCGGCGGTGACGAGCACTGAGACGGGTCTCCACCCGCAGGCATAGGTCGACGAGATCCTCCAGTTCTCGCGGCAGATCGAGTACAGCCGTCTCATCCTTAATGGCAGAACTGAGCCCATCAAGAAAACGAGCCCTCAGGGCCCCCGGATTCCACTCGCAGGCGGCCGCCAGCGTCTTGAACCTGATGGAGTAGTCGGTGATGGAGCTCCGCCCCTGTGAGAGTTCAGATAGTTGGGCGGCCGCCTCATCTCCCCGAGCTGACCTGTCAAACAGAACGGTCATCTCCTCCCGAAAAGTCCTGAAGGATTGGCAACATGGGGCCTGGTTCTCCCAGACCGCAACACCCCATTCCCGTGCTCGCCCCGTTAGGAGTGTGAGGACAAACGCAATCTTTGTTTCTTCAGATGCGTAGCGACGAGCTTGGAGGGAAAACACGAGCGCACATTGCGTTAAAAACGCTCGGCAGGAGTTGGGATCTCCATCGTAGAGGGGTGGGCTGTTGGCGTGTGGTTCAGGTGCGCCGGGGAGCCAAGGAGGAGAACAGACCTGACCACTGGCTGCCACGCGCAGCTCGGAGACTTGGAGCATGAGATCCGCCAATCGCGCGTTGAGCGCCTCTATCTCGCGTCTGATGGCGTTAAGCTGGGACGCCTGGTGTCCCAGCAGAGCTCCCTGCCGCTGGAGGGCTGCTCGTAGGGGATCCTTCCCCGCTGAGTCGGTGGGATGGTCAGTCCGTTCTGTCATGACAGACACGGAGACTCAAGTGCGGGTAACGGTTTTAATGGAACAAAACAAAAATAGGACAGGGCTGGGGCACAAAATTATGTAATAAAAAGTCCAAAAGAAATCCCAAGAGGCCTTCTTCCTGGAGGCTGCGGGAAAAAGACAACGAAAATCCTGCGCTGCTCCACCGATCCCGGGGTAATGCCAGCCCTGGGGAATTCCCGGCGCGCAGAGCGTCCTCAGCCCGGGATGATCAGTACCACTCGGGGAGAGTCCTCGACCCGTAACAAATGGAAAACAGAAGATGGGTGGATGCTGCAGGTTCCTCGATCCAGGACAGGAAGATCGCAAAAAACTAAGGGCAAAAAATGAACAAAAACAAAAGCAAGAAACAAAACCACCAGAACTCGGAAATCAAGACTAGGACAAGAACAGGAACAAGACACGACGAGACAAGGCAAGACAAGGCAAGGCAAGGCCTTAACATCAGGGGCACCAAGAGGCAACGGACTGACACAAGACAACAGAACAAGAGGGTTTAAATAAGGGAGAAAATAAGTGACAGGATGTGAAACAGGTGAGACGGTGATGACGTAAGCGGCCAGATATTGGGGATGCCGCGAGGGAGACACGGGGGCGGGGTGAGTGACGCAGACAGAACACATGACGACATCAACACACGCCCACCGAAAACCCCCGACCGAGCCAGGATATGACAAATTTCAGTAACCATCCACGGAGAACCACACAAAAACCACACACAAAGTGAATTGATTTATTTGGACTATTATTAAACATCAATAATAATCTCATGTTCAAAGCTTTATCTGTTATCCGCAATGAGCCATCTTATCAGCGAGTCCCTTCTCTTTTCCCTGGCTTCCTTCATCATTTGGCCAGATTTCCAGCCATGTCCGAGCTGTAAGACTGTAGCAGTAACTGCAGGAGATAAACCAAACAGGGTGAGAAACCTTTCCACACTGAACTGTGTGACTGTGTAAAAATGAGTAAGTACAGACAGTGAAATGTGATCTTAAGTTATATAAATATGCATTTCAGTTAAAAAACCAAATAGAAGCTGATGTATGTGATCTAAATGACAGCACACGTGAAGACGTCTCTCTGCTCTTGTGATTGGTTCGCTGGGCCCATGATCAGATAGCTCTTCCCTTGTTAAGGCTCGTTTTAGATTTGAACGGAAAGTGAGCTTAAAAATCCCTCTGCTGGTTCTCTATTTCACCTTCCGACCCTGAATACACACAGAACATAAATGCACACATGAGATGCCGGAGAGTGGGATCACAGGTTTATATCATGATCGAAACCCTCCAGTATTTTTTCAATTAACCTCATTGTGATAACAACAGAATTGATGTCCCAGAATATAAGAAAGAATATATATTTTGTCCCTTCAGGCATTTGGTTTGAACTTAAACAAAAGTAAAACCCCACACACGCATGCACACACACACAGAAATGAAGAAAATTCAGTCTGTGCCAACTTACTTTGTTCACAACCTCAAATAATGTCATAATCTCATTTTTCAAGATTATAACTAATATAAAGCGCTGTTCTCGCTTTGAAAAAGGTTGACAGAAAGCTGATAGGAAACAAATCTGAGCATGTTACAAAAATATATAAGCTTTACATTTTGGTTTTCAATCAAAACAAAAGCATCAGCATCGGGATAGCATCGGCTCTGCTGGTATGGATGGAAATATATCCATAATGTAAACGGCTCTTAATAGACTATAGTGCAAGAAGGTCAACACGTACCTTCCTTAGTAACAGATTTCATAAGAAATTTGTAGACGTCATTCTTGTCGGCTGAGCTAATACTGTCCAGGACTGCCACATCCACTGAGAAAGGAAAATAAGAATTGACATCTGAAACAGCTGTTCAAAACAAGTCTCTAATCTACTTCACATTCAAATAAACCACAGACCATAATCCGCGTGGATACTACAGGCAGCATTATGACGCTGTGTTTCTCGGTCCTTTGAATGTTCAAGAACTTTGGGACAGTTTTCTGAAAGAGAAATGAGGGTTTTCAGTTTAATGCAGCATATAATACACGGAGAATAGTCTTTTTTGTCTTTTATTTTAGATTATATTGAACAGAAACCCTTAGCACACAAACACACATCACTGTTACACAAAGTGTCCAGTCTCCCCTTTTCTTTCTGTGTGTCATAAAATTCCACAAATGGCTTTTCTTAACAGACATAGAAGCACAATGAAGATCGCTCGTCTTTCAACAAACGTGTCTTTGTGCTAAATTGTGTTTATTTCTTACCGGTGGAATAATATTCATAAACACTAACGCTTGCGAGAGCTTTCTTCATTAAAATTACAATGCTCACAATGTGAGACCTGACATGTAGTCAAAGACAAGAGGAATACCTCAAATACAGTTTAAGATAAATAACATCAAAATATGTTGATCAACATGTTGTAGAAAAAAGATTAAACTTCATCATATTCTGTTTTAGATTTATTTCGATTTTTATTTTTGAGTCATTAACAAAAAATAAAGGTGTGCTCTTTGAGACAGTAAGACAGCAAAATCTTGCAAAAGTGTTTTAAATGTTGTAAAATGATTTAAAGTATGTTCCACAGACGTGATTGGCAGGAAAATGTGTAATAAACATGCTGTTAGAAAGAGAAAAGAATCCAATCAGAGTCAAATATTTCAGATTTATTTAAGCTTTACTTGTTCTCATGAAAATGTGGAATGTAATGTCTGAGCTAAATTCAATGGTGAGCTTGTAGATTTCATGACTTTCTTCAGAGGAACCTGCAGGAAATGATGCTTTAATAAAGACCAATGCAGAATAAAAATAAATGGCCTTAAATCTGGTAATAAACTTAACCTTGAGAATCTATCGACTCTGAACTTGAATTTGAAAGGCGAATGAAATCGGCGAATGAAATTTTCATGCCATTCTCCGCCCCGTACATACGGGCATAAAAAGAAGAAGGACTGCCCATTCATTACCTTTTGTTACAATTACACCACAGCTCAACACCTCTCTGCATAACCCACACTGCCTTTTAAAATGAAGAAATGTGCAAAAATGTTCAATTTCTGTTTTTATTTGTGCAAATGTTTATTTTCAAGCCATCAGCTGTACATCTGAACATCTGAAAATGCAATAACAGTGTTAAGGGTTAAGAATCCATGTTTTTACTTTTTTCTTTGAAGAGTTTATTTGCAAAAAAACATCACTGTTTTTATTGTGTATACAATAAAAACTTATAGCAATTATTGAAAATACACACAGAAAAAAGTAACTCTATCCATGAGAATCTTCATGTTGTGCATCCAATATTAAAGAGTTGGCTGGCAAATGTGATGATGCCGATGTACCGATCCCTGTATTCTGCAGTCTGAGACTCATCTTGTGTAGACCAGTATTCAATCCACGCTCGTTCTCCCAAAGTGTACCTCAGACTGAAACCAACATAGACGTGTAAAGAGACTGAAAAACATACGCATAATTGAGTATAGAGATCTCACCTTCCATCGATGCGGGGAAGACTTTTGGTTTGGCCCATGATCAGGTAAGACTTGCCTTCTTCAAGCTTCAGAGAATCTCTACAGTGAGGATGAGCCAAAAAAGTCCTCATTTTCCCTTCTGCAGCCGGATCAGTTCCTGAACAACACAAGAAAAAGGCTTTAAGACCAGACAGTCTGTTTTTTATATAATCCAATTTTCACTTATATTTTCTGATTCTTTCAATCCCAATATTATATCAATATTTCAAGGAATAATTTGTAAAAACAACATCCAGTACCTTCCTTCAGCACTTGCTCAATGGTCATGTTAAAGATGTCTGCATATAGTGAGAAGTCCACACTTTCCAGTCTGGTTTTATAAACTTCACAATCAGAAGCAAAGAACTGTAAATTAAAATCAGTTTGAATCCTCGGCTAAAGACATGTACACAAACACAAGTTTTTACACGGACACACATGTGAACACAGAGATTTACACAATCACAGAAGCTTACACAGACACACATGTGAACACAGAGATTTACACAACCACAGAAGCTTACACAGACACACATGTGAACACAGAGATTATCACAATCACAGAAGCTAACACGGACACACATGTAAACACAGAGATTATCACAACCACAGAATCTTACACGGACACACATGTTAACACAGAGATTATCACAACCACAGAATCTTACACGGACACACATGTAAACACAGAGATTAACACAACCACAGAAGCTTACACGGAAACACATGTGAACACAGAGATTATCACAACCACAGAAGCTTACACAGACACACATGTAAACACAGAGATTATCACAACCACAGAATCTTACACGGACACACATGTTAACACAGAGATTATCACAACCACAGAATCTTACACAGACACACATGTAAACACAGAGATTATCACAATCACAGAAGCTTACACGGACACACATGTAAACACAGAGATTATCACAATCACAGAAGCTTACACTGACACACATGTAAACACAGAGATTAACACAACCACGGAAGTTTACACGGACACACATGTAAACACAGAGATTAACACAACCACAGAAGCTTACACGGACACACATGTAAACACAGAGATTAACACAATCACAGAAGTTTACACGGACACACATGTGAACACAGAGATTAACACAACCACAGAAGCTTACACGGACACACATGTGAACACAGAGATTAACACAACCACAGAAGCTTACACGGACACACATGTGAACACAGAGATTAACACAACCACAGAAGCTTACACGGACACACATGTGAACACAGAGATTAACACAACCACAGAAGCTAACACAGACACACATGTAAACACAGAGAGTATCACAACCACAGAAGCTTACACGGACACACATGTGAACACAGAGATTATCACAATCACAGAAGTTTACACGGACACACATGTAAACACAGAGATTAACACAACCACAGAAGTTTACACGGACACACATGTAAACACAGAGATTAACACAACCACAGAAGCTTACACAGACACACATGTAAACACAGAGATTAACACAACCACAGAAGCTTACACGGACACACATGTGAACACAGAGATTAACACAACCACAGAAGCTTACACAGACACACATGTAAACACAGAGAGTATCACAACCACAGAATCTTACACGGACACACATGTTAACACAGAGATTATCACAACCACAGAATCTTACACGGACACACATGTTAACACAGAGATTATCACAACCACAGAATCTTACACAGACACACATGTGAACACAGAGATTAACACAACCACAGAATCTTACACGGACACACATGTAAACACAGAGATTATCACAATCACAGAATCTTACACGGACACACATGTTAACACAGAGATTATCACAACCACAGAATCTTACACAGACACACATGTAAACACAGAGATGATCACAACCACAGAATCTTACACAGACACACATGTTAACACAGCGATTATCACAACCACAGAAGTTTACACGGACACACATGTGAACACAGAGATTAACACAACCACAGAATCTTACACGGACACACATGTAAACACAGAGATTATCACAATCACAGAATCTTACACGGACACACATGTAATTGTAGTACTCCTTTAAAGGAGAAAAGAATAAAACAACTCATCACACGGTGCTTCTCCACAAGCTGACTTTATGTGAATGAATAATGAATAATAAACAATACACATTTTAGCAGTCAACACTGATAGTAAACAATACACATTTGCATGAAAAGTATGTTAAATACTAATAATAACATCACACATTTGCATAAAATGTATATTAAACACTGATAATAGTAAACATCAAATCAAATGTATTCAAACTAATTGCAAATCCTCATCATTAACACAAAGGAATACTTTTATAATTAAGACACAAAGTTAAGTTGCATGTTAAGACACCCATGTTAATCTGGAAAATGCAGCTTTATCACGTGTTCAACATATCACTTATATTTAAATTATAACAGATTTATTCTTAACAAATAATATAATCGTGATCTATTATGTATCAAGGGTTCAGAATAACAAAGCATATATATACAAAGATATTCTCGTCCCAGATCGACACTTAAAGATGCTAATCATGGCATCTCTTTGCTAACCATGTGCTTCATCCACCGGTTCATGCGTGTCGCACGGGTTTATTCGGCACAATTATAGAGAAACAACACTTGTATACATCAGCAACCATCAATATAATGAACAACTGGTGCTTTAACAGTGTTCTTTTACATAATGCACACCTTTAAAGGAGAAAAGAATAAAACAACTCGTCACACGATGCTTCTCCACAAGCTGACTTTATGTGAATGAATCATCGCGTGGACGCACAGGTGATTCGTGATGACGTACCGGCGCACATTCGACCAATCACAATCATCACACATTCCTATACTTTCTCCCTTAAAACCAATAACTACTTTAAATGAAAACTAAAATATATTAAACAACACAGTTGAAGATCAGCAAAATAATAAATACATAAACAATGGTACTTAAAGTCCAAACTAATATTATACATTACAGGATACCACACTCTCCCCATCAAAAAAACAATGTCGTCCCGACATTAGTTAACTTAAATTTAGTTACAGCCATCCTTATTTTACAATATTTCTTGTAAATTCACATAACATCAATTTCAGTAATCATATTTCAGTATTTCAACAACAACAAGCATTAGTAATGAAAGTATAGTCCATACTAGCACACAAGAGTCTCTGTAAATCGATGCCCAAAGGCATTTGTTTTTTTAAACAGTCCTTTAAATTGAAGTAAACAAAAATTATTCCACTTGAGGAAAACTGTGCGTAAAAAGTGTTTTAGGAAGAAAAGGCGAAAAAACAGCTCCAAAAAGGTATTCCAAGAGTTTATGATAAATTTAAACTGTTCACAGTTTCACAACCTCACAACAGTCCTTTCTTTTCAATGAGTTTAAACTGGAAACTGTTACATCCCTCTGTGATTTACAGTCAATAGCACAGGTGGGACAGCTGAGGGTAGCTTAATGGTACTGGCAACCAAAGGTTGGGAGCTGACGTTGCCTTAGATGAAAAGTGTGGGTAGTAGTTTCTGTTTTCTACCTGTAACTTATAGCATGATGGGGCCCCAAGGGTGTCATAAGTAAACCTTCTTGGTGGCCTTCGTTTTCTGCTGGACAACTGATGACCACATTCTGGCTCCGAGGCACCCTTTTGACTCTTCCCAGTTGTAATTGGTCCATCTGTAGGCATGTTTTGTTCCACGGGGTATACATCTTGCATGTTTTCGTTACAGGTTTGTTCAATTGCAGGTGTAGCGTCTGGATTTTTTGTTGATAACTGTGGTTGTGACTCTGCTGCCGTGGAACTGGATTGATGCTCGACAGTTACTGATAGCTGTACTGACTCATTTCTATCCCTTAGGTTATCACCCAGCTGCTGAGATCGGAACTGGTATGGCTCTATTCGGTAATAGTGATCATCCTCTTCGCTTTCATCATCACTCCCTATATCACATCCTCTTTCATCATGGTTGGGAATTTACTTTTCCTGAGTGGTTTCTGTTGAACACGTTGCACTGGTGTGATATTGAGTGGCAGGTAGTCACATGGGAAGAGAAGATTACGATGCAGAATTCTGGTTCTTCCTTTACTTTGTTCAGGTTTCACTTCATAGATGGGTGCATCCTCAGTTACCTGGCGAACAACAACGTGTATTTCATCTTCCCAATAATTTCGCAATTTTCCGGTACCCCCCCTTGGGGTCATGTTTTTCACAAGGACCCTGCTCCCTAGTCCCAGATCTGTGCTCTTTGCCTTTTGGTCGTAATTCCTCTTGTTTCTCTGTGCACACTTGTTTGCATGTTCGTTGGCTATTTCACAA
Organism: Triplophysa yarkandensis; assembly: GCA_033220385.1. Lineage (NCBI taxonomy): Eukaryota > Metazoa > Chordata > Actinopteri > Cypriniformes > Nemacheilidae > Triplophysa > Triplophysa yarkandensis. The sequence continues at coordinate 10,975,035 of CM065656.1, read as the reverse complement.
GCCTCCTGCATCCCTCTCGTCCATCTTTCCATATACTCACTGTAACTGTGTGAGGTGTTTTCCGGTTTGAGTCCAAAAAGGGAATCGATGGGCAGTCTCGGAGAGCGGCCGAACAGCAAACGGAAAGTCGAGAAACCAGTTACCTCACATCTGGTACAGTTGTAAGCGAACACTAATTTGCTAAGTGCATTTCCCCAACTCAATTTTTGCCTATCTGTCAGGGTTCTCAACATTTGCAGCAATGTCCGATTAAAGCGTTCTACTTGTCCATTGCTTTGGGGATGGTAGGGGGTTGTCCTGGAGCTGACGACTCCACTGTACTTGCATAGATAGGTAAAAAGTTGATTTTCAAACTCTCCCCCCTGGTCATGATGGATCCTGGACGGGAAGCCAAATTTAAGGGCAAAGTCGTTGAATAGGCGGTCAGCCACAGTTTTTGCTGATTTTGAAGTTGTGGCATAAGCCTGTGCAAATCGGGTAAAATGATCCATTATCACCAAAATATATTCATAGCCTCCCTTGCATTTGTCCAGATGGAGGAAGTCAATTGATACCAATTCAAATGGATAGGTAGTTTTGATACTTTTGAGAGGCGCTCTCATCTCACGGCATGGTTTCTTTTGTTTGATACAGGAACAAGTTCTTAGTACGTAGTCTTCAATGTCCCTCTGCATATAGGGCCAGAAGAAACGTTCCCTGATGAGGCTTGTAGTGCGGTCAAGGCCTTGATGCCCCATATCATCATGCAATTCCTTGAAAACAGTTTTCTTGAACTTAGCAGGCAGCACAAGTTGGGCTTTTTGAGAGGTCTGGCGATACAGAATGTCATGTTCATCCAGCTTTAGTTTGTCCCATTCTCTAAGGAGGACCTTTAATGGCGAGCTGACCGAACGCCTATGCAGGGATGGCCTCGCTCCAGCTTGTAAGTGTTCAATAATTACTCCCATGTCCTTGTCCTTCCTTTGTGCTTGTCTAATCTCTCCCTTTGACAGGGGTTTAAGGAAATCTTCGATCTCCTCCCCACACCCCAACACACTCTGACAAACGGCAAAAAGGGGCATGTCTGGTTTGTGCTGATTCTCGACAGCTTGGGTCACAGCTATCATGCAGTCGGGCGAAAATTCCTCCGTACATTCGTTCATCATCGTCTCCAGATCCACTGGCATCCTAGAGAGCGAGTCTGCATCAATATTCTCTTTGCCCGGTCGGTAACGGATGGAAAAGTGAAAGTCTGCCAGTTCTGACACCCACCGACAGCCGGTGGCATTCAGCTTTGCCGAGGTCAATACATAGGTAAGTGGGTTGTTATCACTGAACACAGTGAAAGTTGGCGAGTAATAGAGGTAATCTCTGAATTTTTCAGTGATGGCCGATTTCAGAGCTAAGAACTCTAACTTCCCACTGTGTAGATGATAGTTTTTTCCCCCTGTTGTCAAGGTTCTTGATCCATAAGCAATAACCCTCATTTTACCATTCTGCCTTTGATAGAGGACTGCTCCTAGTCCTTGGTTTGATGCATCCGTATGTAGAATGAACGGCTTACTGAAGTCTGGAAACCCTAGGATTGGTGGCTGGGCTAAGCAATCGATCAGTTTTCCCAGAATCTCCTGATGGTATTCTGTCCACTCAATTTGCTTGCCCGATGGCACAACATGACTCCTTCTGTGCTTTCTCACTTGGGATCATCCGTTCCCTTGTGGTTGATTGCCATCTGTGCTACCTTTCAGAAGGTCATAGAGAGGATTGGCGATACGAGAGAAGTCCTTTATGTATTGCCGGTAGTAACTAAGAAGACCTAGGATTCTACGCAGGTCTCCCACCGTGTTTAGTTTCTGCTCCTTGAGTGACGTTACTGCGACAGTGTCTGCAGGATCCATGCGACTGCCCTCCGCTGAGACTATCCTACCCAAGTAACGCACTTCTTTTTTGAAGAGCTCACACTTTTTTGGCTTTCATTTTACTCCATAGGATTTCAGTCGTTGCAGTACTTTTCTCATTGCTTCCACATGTTCATCGAAAGACCCAGTGAAGACTAGGGTATCATCCAAATAAGGTATGCAGATTTTGTCTCTCAGCCCTTCCAGGCATCCATCCATAAAGGGTTGGAAGGAGGCCGGCGCATTCATAAGGCCAAAGGGAATACGAACCCATTCGTACAGCCCCCATGGTGTTGTAAACGCAGTCAGATATCTACAATCTGGAGCCATAAATCCTTGGTGGTACGCCTTTCCTTGGTCCAATAAGGAGAACCATGCATTACCTCCCAGACCATCTAGGACATCCTGTATTCTGGGTATTGGCTGACGGTCTGGAATCGTTTTTCTGTTCAAGTCTCTGTAGTCAATACACAGACGGAGGCTGCCATCCTTTTTCCGGACGCAAACAATAGGTGAGACATAAGGAGAATTAGACTTAGTCACCCAACCTTGAGCTATGAGGTCATGCAAGTAATCCTTCATTTCCTGGTATAGTGGTTTAGGGACTGATGTATAAGTACGAGCAACAGGTGTGTGGTCACTTAAAGAGATATTCAATTGTAATCCCGGGGCACAGCCAATATCATCATCTGACTTTGAGAAGACAGAACATTCCTCACGTAGCATCTGTTTCACTTCGTTTTGTTGGGACTGAGTTAAATGGCTCAAATCAACTGGAGGATCCCATCGGTCCTCAATGCCATTTCCACTAGTTACTTCTTGGGGACTTTGTATAACAGAGACTGAGGCAGTAGTCTTAGGAGGAGCTACCTGTAAGACAGACTTCACAGACTGCAGTGTTCCTAGCTCAGTTCTACCATGCAGTATGATGTCATGATCCGTTCCATTCTGAACGCTGAGAGTAATCACTGGGCGGGATCCCTTTTTTAGTGTAAAGAGGGTGTTGAACAACTCCAGCCCATCTGGATACAGTGCGTTAACAGGTGGTTCAAACATTAGTACACTGTCTTGTTTCAAGCGAGGCAGTTTGACTTGACATTGAATTTGCATTACTGTGTGTTTTCTGATGTTAACTGATTCTTTCAAAGTCCTTACTCTGTACTCACTAAAGCTATCAGCAGTCACCAGATCGATGAAAGCAGCTACTTTATTCTTCTTGATGCTGGGGAAGGAGTTCCTGACCGTGTTGTATAGGATTGCATTCGTCACACCATCATCTGCTCCACCGGTTTGTCCAGATGTTTCAGCTGTGATTCCCATGAGCTGTCTAAGTTTATCATTAACTGCTAGAAGTTCAGCCATGCCCCCATCTTCTAGTTTCTCTAGCTCGGGTCTAAGCAGGTGATTACAAATAAGGTTTACCATGGATAAACGATTGATGTTAGGGGTGTCCGCTTCGGTGAGGTGAAGGAAACTACATAGCTCTACTAGCTTGTCACAGGGAAGGGTGCATAATTTCTCACCAATTTCATTCTGAAGATGTTCCAGGTCATCCATTTTAGCTGCTATGTAGACAGGTTGTAGAGGGTAATGTTTACCTTGCTGACTTGATTCTGCTGCCACTTCGATCTGCAAGTGCACGCTCTTCTCAAACAGCCTTTTTTATTACGACTCTCACTCTCCCTGCCTCACACAGCTTCACAGTTGGGTCATCGAGAAAGAGATGATGTTACTGGATGGCCCTGCCTTTTAGGAAGTAAACCAACCGCACATCATCCCAGCGGTGCCTCCAAAATTGTAGTACTCCTTTAAAGGAGAAAAGAATAAAACAACTCGTCACACGATGCTTCTCCACAAGCTGACTTTATGTGAATGAATAATGAATAATAAACAATACACATTTTAGCATTCAACACTGATAGTAAACAATACACATTTGCATGAAAAGTATGTTAAATACTAATAATAACATCACACATTTGCATAAAATGTATATTAAACACTGATAATAGTAAACATCAAATCAAATGTATTCACACTAATTGCAAATCCTCATCATTAACACAAAGGAATACTTTTATAATTAAGACACAAAGTTAAGTTGCATGTTAAGACACCCATGTTAATCTGGAAAATGCAGCTTTATCACGTGTTCAACATATCACTTATATTTAAATTATAACAGATTTATTCTTAACAAATAATATAATCGTGATCTATTATGTATCAAGGGTTCAGAATAACAAAGCATATATATACAAAGATATTCTCGTCCCAGATCGACACTTAAAGATGCTAATCATGGCATCTCTTTGCTAACCATGTGCTTCATCCACCGGTTCATGCGTGTCGCACGGGTTTATTCGGCACAATTATAGAGAAACAACACTTGTATACATCAGCAACCATCAATATAATGAACAACTGGTGCTTTAACAGTGTTCTTTTACATAATGCACACCTTTAAAGGAGAAAAGAATAAAACAACTCGTCACACGATGCTTCTCCACAAGCTGACTTTATGTGAATGAATCATCGCGTGGACGCACAGGTGATTCGTGATGACGTACCGGCGCACATTCGACCAATCACAATCATCACACATCCCTATACTTTCTCCCTTAAAACCAATAACTACTTTAAATGAAAACTAAAATATATTAAACAACACAGTTGAAGATCAGCAAAATAATAAATACATAAACAATGGTACTTAAAGTCCAAACTAATATTATACATTACAGGATACCACATAAACACAGAGATTATCACAACCACAGAAGTTTACACAGACACAAATGTGAACACAGAGATTATCACAACCACAGAAATTTACACAGACACAAATGTGAACACAGAGATTATCACAACCACAGAAGTTTACACAGACACAAATGTGAACACAGAGATTATCACAACCACAGAAATTTACACAGACACACATGTGAACACAGAGATTATCACAACCACAGAAATTTACACAGACACACATGTGAACACAGAGATTATCACAACCACAGAAGCTTACACGGACACACATGTGAACACAGAGATTAACACAACCACAGAAGCTTACACAGACACACATGTAAACACAGAGATTAACACAACCACAGAAGTTTACACGGACACACATGTAAACACAGAGATTAACACAACCACAGAAGTTTACACGGACACACATGTAAACACAGAGATTAACACAACCACAGAAGCTTACACGGACACACATGTGAACACAGAGATTATCACAACCACAGAATCTTACACGGACACACATGTTAACACAGAGATTATCACAACCACAGAATCTTACACGGACACACATGTTAACACAGAGATGATCACAACCACAGAATCTTACACAGACACACATGTTAACACAGAGATTATCACAACCACAGAATCTTACACAGACACACATGTGAACACAGAGATTAACACAACCACAGAATCTTACACGGACACACATGTAAACACAGAGATTATCACAATCACAGAATCTTACACGGACACACATGTAAACACAGAGATTATCACAATCACAGAATCTTACACGGACACACATGTAATTGTAGTACTCCTTTAAAGGAGAAAAGAATAAAACAACTCGTCACACGATGCTTCTCCACAAGCTGACTTTATGTGAATGAATAATGAATAATAAACAATACACATTTTAGCATTCAACACTGATAGTAAACAATACACATTTGCATGAAAAGTATGTTAAATACTAATAATAACATCACACATTTGCATAAAATGTATATTAAACACTGATAATAGTAAACATCAAATCAAATGTATTCACACTAATTGCAAATCCTCATCATTAACACAAAGGAATACTTTTATAATTAAGACACAAAGTTAAGTTGCATGTTAAGACACCCATGTTAATCTGGAAAATGCAGCTTTATCACGTGTTCAACATATCACTTATATTTAAATTATAACAGATTTATTCTTAACAAATAATATAATCGTGATCTATTATGTATCAAGGGTTCAGAATAACAAAGCATATATATACAAAGATATTCTCGTCCCAGATCGACACTTAAAGATGCTAATCATGGCATCTCTTTGCTAACCATGTGCTTCATCCACCGGTTCATGCGTGTCGCACGGGTTTATTCGGCACAATTATAGAGAAACAACACTTGTATACATCAGCAACCATCAATATAATGAACAACTGGTGCTTTAACAGTGTTCTTTTACATAATGCACACCTTTAAAGGAGAAAAGAATAAAACAACTCGTCACACGATGCTTCTCCACAAGCTGACTTTATGTGAATGAATCATCGCGTGGACGCACAGGTGATTCGTGATGACGTACCGGCGCACATTCGACCAATCACAATCATCACACATCCCTATACTTTCTCCCTTAAAACCAATAACTACTTTAAATGAAAACTAAAATATATTAAACAACACAGTTGAAGATCAGCAAAATAATAAATACATAAACAATGGTACTTAAAGTCCAAACTAATATTATACATTACAGGATACCACATAAACACAGAGATTATCACAATCACAGAAGCTTACACGGACACACATGTAAACACAGAGATTATCACAACCACAGAAGTTTACACAGACACACATGTAAACACAGAGATTATCACAATCACAGAAGCTTACACGGACACACATGTGAACACAGAGATTATCACAACCACAGAAATTTACACAGACACACATGTGAACACAGAGATTATCACAACCACAGAAGTTTACACGGACACACATGTAAACACAGAGAGTATCACAACCACAGAAGTTTACACAGACACAAATGTGAACACAGAGATTATCACAACCACAGAAGTTTACACAGACACAAATGTGAACACAGAGATTATCACAACCACAGAAGTTTACACAGACACACATGTGAACACAGAGATTATCACAACCACAGAAGTTTACACGGACACACATGTAAACACAGAGATTAACACAACCACAGAAGCTTACACGGACACACATGTAAACACAGAGATTTACACAACCACAGAAGCTTACACGGACACACATGTAAACACAGAGATTTACACAACCACAGAAGCTTACACGGACACACATGTTAACACAGAGATTAACACAACCACAGAAGCTTACACGGACACACATGTAAACACAGAGATTTACACAACCACAGAATCTTACAAAGACACACATGTAAACACAGAGATTATCACAACCACAGAAGCTTACACAGACACACATGTAAACACAGAGATCAACACAACCACAGAAGCTTACACAGACACACATGTAAACACAGAGATTTACACAACCACAGAATCTTACAAAGACACACATGCAAACACAGAGATCAACACAACCACAGAAGCTTACACAGACACACATGTAAACACAGAGATTTACACAACCACAGAATCTTACAAAGACACACATGCAAACACAGAGATTAACACAACCACAGAAGTTTACACAGACACACATGTGAACACAGAGATTAACACAGACACGTACACAAACACACATATAAGCAGTATCACTGACACAAATACACAGTGGACACACACCAGGATACTCTAGAATTTACCGTAGTCTACATCACTGGAGCAGGCCTTGTCTGAACGCTGTGAATCTTTAATCTGATGCTTCTTCTGAAAACTACAGTTCTCTGCAAACACACAAACACAAGTTTATTCGTAATCCAGCTACACACAGAAGCTGAACACGAACCTTCAGATTCTCAAGTACCTTCAGCACAGTGACAAAGGTCCTCGTGACAGAGTCGATTCAGAGCGCCATGTCTCTTCAGAGGATGATAGAACTTCACGCAGCGCTGGTCTGTGGAAAAACACTGCTTACAGAGCGGCATGTGTGTATGCGTGTGTGTTACACATGTGTGTTGTCAGTGTACCTGGAGAGTTATATTTATACAGAGTGACTCCGGCAGGCTGCAAAATGCCGACTTCATTCATTTGATGAATTCTGAAAGCAATCCGCTCCATATTTTTATGAGACATCTTATTCAAAAAGATCATGACAAATCCCCGCTCTGAAAGGTCCACTTTCTTCTCGTATCTGTCGATGTACTTGTCTCTTCCTTTAGACAGCTGCAAAAGAGAACTTTCATTATCATCCATGAAAATCAGATCTGACCTGCATGGCCACAAAATTACGAATGGCTCTACGTTTCAGCATGAAATATTTGTCTGACTTGCCTGTAAAAGATCTTTATCATCCACTTTGAATCCTGTAAGCAGGCCAACATCTAAAACAAACATGGACGCATCTTTGTCCGCATTCTTCAAACTGGACACAAGACAATGGGATGTAGATTTAAATGCGACTTTTAAAGATGTGTCATTTAAATAGTTTCAAAATCGGCCTTTGTTAATAAAGGCATGGGAAAGTTGTTGTGATGTTACAATGAACCCTACCTGGTTTCAATCGTGAGCAGATATGTTTCAATGGCTCCAGGATGAGACGCTGAATTCGGAATAATACAAATATAAGTGTCTAAAAGAACCTCTAAAGTATTGTTAAGTTTGTAATGCAATCGTGTTGTTTCTTACAATGACGCTCTCTTGTCATCTGCACACGTAGATCAAACATTTCACAATCCTTCTCCTCAGGAAGAGCATAGTACAGAGTATAAACCTGCGAGACATCAAACATCATACCAATAGTTTCAGTTGTTAATTGTGTGCAATCTTTCCTGTCAGAAGTGAAGAAAGCTATTATTAAGATGTGAATACTGACGGACAATGTGGCTGCTCCCGTCCCTCGTGCAGTGATGTTAAAGTTCTGTGTCGGCTTCACCTGTCATGCAAACAATCAAATTGAAATATTTTGTTTTTCACAAAAAAAAAAGACACATGCGTGTGTTTCGTTCCCTCCTTTTTTCCGTCTCACCTTTTCGGAACGTGTGATGTGATTGTTGGATCGTGTAAACGTCCATTTTATGATATTCAATCTTTCTTCCACAGAAACTTCAACATCTAGATTAAAGTTTTGCTTCTTGACTTGCGTGCGATATTCAGCTACGGCCTGAAACACTATCATGCTTGCCTAGGAAACAAACGGGAAGTCTTATTGTAAAAGCGGTATCAATTATTCACACCGCTTTGACTTTTTGCCGTACCTGTGTGGTTCCAGGACCTCCGTACCGATCTCTCTGTCTCGCCAGCCAGCGAACGGCCTGTCCTGCCGTCATGAAATCCTTCACCTTCACCAGAGCGAGGACGGCATAACCCGTAGCTTCCAGAGAGTGATAGTGTGGGCCGGAAACTTGCCAAAAACGACCCACTGTTCGACAGATTTGAGAAACATATACATTGTGTACGCAATTATTAGGAACGTTGTATTTCTGAGGATTCATTTCGTTATCGTACAAGTACAGTGCTCTTGATCAATAAAAAATGCAAAAGAAAATTAAAATCCAAACACTCAATTAGTAAAAGTGAAGTATTGGCTTTCTTAAGAGAATTTCTACGTGTACACCGTTTCCAGGCAACTATTTGTGTGCAGAAAGAAACTATTTTCCCCTCTCACTAATTGACCTCCCTGTTCAGAAAGGTGTACTGTCTTCTTGAAAGATGCAGACTTTTTCCTATGCCACTGCTTGAAGAAAGTGCCAGTATCTTAGAAATTTCAAAAGTGCTGCATCCCTTTGAATACAATTCTTTGACTTTTCAGAGTCAGTACATTTCTTTTTGGGCCCATTTTTCCTGAGGAGAAGAACCTGCCTTATAATTAGGCACACCTTGATATACGGCGTCGATCTCCTTATACTACACCCTCCCTCCTTACACAAATACACATCACCTGATATACATTCAATCCCATAACATTCAAGTTTCTAAAGCTCAGAGTTAAAAATATGGATAAGATGATGATACGGCCAAGATAATCTCTTGCCTAAGGATTGTGCTCACAGTGTACGTGGTCCTTTTGATATTACTTTAGGGCTACCGACCTTCATTTTGTCTGGAGCGACTCATCAAGATGTGTTTGTTGATTTTGTCAGCGTGAGCTAAAGCGTAAGAGGTGATGGTGACAGCGTAAGGATTGGTCAGACTGTGAACTCGGAGCGTCAGGTACTGAACGGCTCTGTTCATACTGTCCTTTAGATTCTGTTATTCAGAGACGGACACAGAATGAAAGATGCTCGGGTGTTTAACATCCCAGGACTGTGTGAAGGACTTACCGGAAGAGAGGGAAGACATATCTCACTGCCCTCCTGCATGGAGATCAGGACGAAAGCAGTCAGGGAGGCGTCTGCGTCTCTACCCCGTACATCACCCTGAAGAACACGAACAATTATGTTATACATGAATTTTCCTTATCTTATTATAATTTGCTTACGAAATACTTACAGTCATCTCTTCATGAACAACATGAGCATCGTCTTTAAATGATCCGTCCAACTCCTGTTTTTTGACTAACCACTTAAGGGCGCTACAGAGCACATTCGCCTCGATGATGATCAAATCATTGGTCATCGCTAAGACTTTCGCCACATACGCTGTCAACCTTCAAGAGGGAAATCACGTTAGACTAGAGTAAGAACATGTCGCATTAATAGGACATATTGTCACTTTTCATTTTGATTGACCATGTGCTGCTAGGCGTGCTCAGGAGGCCGGCGTACGACCCGTCCGCTTTACGGAAACGCAGCATGCTTTGATAACCTTATGAAGAGAGATACAGAAAAGGTCTTCTTTGAGCAAATAGAATATTCGATTTTAAACATCTCTGCTTGTATTTATTAATTAAATTAAATGCAAAAGTTATATTTGTAAAAAATGTGTTCATGGCAGCATGAGGTCCTACCGACCTGTGTTTATATGGTCGGTGGCTTCTTTACGGCGGTCCGTACTGACAGCGTCCCACTGATTGGTGCTGTCCAGATAATGAGTGGCGATGAGAGATAAAGTCATGTGGATCATGACCTCCTCTCCATTCCCCCGAGGCTGGACGATAAACCTACTCATAAAGTCTCCATTGATGGCCTGTTCAACCAGAGCACTTTCATTCTTACCTTGAGGAACATAAAGATGTCTGAGTAAACTGTTTCATGCCATCGCTGAGGCTAAAGGACATTTTAGGACGTACTTGTTATTGAGATGTACGTGTTTGCGGGGGTGTTGGGAACCTGAGAGATTGGCTCGTGAGTCCTGACAGACACATGAATGGCACCTGTCAAACAACACGATAAAAAAATTTAAAAGACAGTCGTAATATTATATTTGTATTATTTTCATAGCAAAGGATTAGATCGCCTATCTCAGCAGGATTGAGCTCAACATTTTTTTCTTGCACCACGGTCAGCAAACCCTCGGACTAAGAGAGACACAAACTGTTTGAAACTCCTAAAACTTTATAAAATGATGAGGGATTCTCCAGCATTTCATCCCAAACAAAGTTTAAAGAAGTCACATCTCTTCCAGTAAGGATAAACTTAAGACGTACCACCACCTTCAAAATCTTCTTCACCCTGTCAGCGTGGACCGAATCGTACGCTGCAGCCTTCGCCCCTATCCAATGGTTTCCCAGCTCCAGAGGAATAATCACATACGGTACGCTCCTTGAAGACATCCCATCAACCTCGACATCTGTCAGGTACATACCCTTTCCAGTGGCAGAGCTACAAATGTGCTCGGACTCCGCGAATTCCACGCGCACCTGTGGACAAACAACAGACCGTCAAGATTCAATTGAGCTCAAGATGTGGACATACAGACAAATCAAATCATAGAACTGTGATGATTTTCCTTGAGCTTTTTTCTGGTGTAGTTGTGAATGATGGCCTGGATCTGCAGCTGTTCATTGCGCACAGATGAGTATGGGAACTTTAGCTCAATAAAAAACCATTTGTATACGATCATCTCGTGGGGATCGGCCACACATATACCTTTAGAGAAAAGCCCAATAAGACAATTATGATCCTTCTTAATAAGTGTTTAAGGAATACATTTGGATTAAATGATGATTACCGTGGGTTTCTGAAAGGCTGACGGCAAAGATTTGCCAGGTCGTGATGGACTCTTTCAGATAAAGTTGACTTTTTGTGAGTGATGTTTCTTTACTAGAATACAGATACATGTTTAGAGAACATAACATTAAAATGTTAAGCGCTATCCTATGTTCGAAATGAAATAGCGCATATAAAACAATACGCAATGTTCTAATCTCTGTGTTGAACATACCATAACTTGTCGCTTGCGGGGCATTGGGGTAGAACCTCCTCAACCCAGAGCCAGCTGTCTGGAAAATGCGTACGGGACGTGATATCAAAACTTTTATAATATTCATCCTCTTCACCTGTTCAGGTTCACAGAAAATAACTATTGAGTCCATAGAAACATTTAAACAATAAGATGACAAGCATCTGAACACGAGTAACGTACTGCGGGCTAGAATCATCTCCTGCTCCCCAGCTTCATTGCTCTGAGACAAGACGTCATTACAGCAGTGGAAGAAAGCCTGGACACATTCTTGTCCATCTTCAATGTACATGACTCGACGTTCACATGTGTAGCCGAGTTTATTTTCCCTCATTCCATCGACACAGCACTTCTTCAGATCACCAGAGAATTTACCAGCTAAAATCAGAACCGAACACAACAGTAGAGAATAATTAAAGAGGTGGGGATTTTCTCGATTTGTGTACATATTTTGTGTTTAAATTAACTGATACGTTTAAAAAAATCTGGGTTTAAAAAACAGATTGACTTCTGTGTTTTCAGAAAGATTAAATATATGTACTTGATAAAGCAGATTCATTTCTAGGGTTAATAAAAGAAACACATTTCTGTTCTTAAAACAGGTTCATAGTTGTGCTTGAAAAAAGAACTTTCACAAGTACATTTCTGTGCAAAAATTCTATAGGAATGAGACACCAGAGAAGTTTAGATTTTTGAAGTGAACAAAAGAACGTGTATCTGTGATATTCAAACTTATTTCTTTTTTGATATAATATAATTTTTAGTCAACAGATGAAAAGTGTTAAACGTTTCTTACCCAGTGTTGTGGTAATCTGCAGAAGAGTCATAGATCTACCTCTTCTCTTTGGAGGACTTGGACAAACCGGCACTAAAAGAAAATTTATACTTGATTATTATTAGATCTCTGAATTAAACCCATTTCATTGGCTTTAAGAATTACTTTCTCTGGTGATGGTTTCTCCAGCGGTGTTAGACTTAAACATCAGACCAGCGTCATAGAAAACCCCCATACTGTCTTTTCCACTGCCGGCTGTGCACCCTGTGTCGTGTTTCTCAATCACATCCCAGATCTAAACACAGTTTAATATCAGAAACAAATATGTGTTTGTTTATGTGTATCTGGAGTTTGATGAAGTTTCATTACCTTCGTCTGAGTGAGTCTGTTCTTGTTGAGGACTTGCACGGCCTTGTCAACCACCACTAGACCGACTTTAGCTCCTGGATCTCCTGTAATTTTCAAGCTGAACTCATCGCCGGGCATGTAGACAGGTCGAGGCTCGTTCACCTGAATCTTCAGCTATCAGCACACAATATGCAGATTTATTAAAACAAACCAAATTAAATGATAAATGATTGTGGTCTTACCATTCCCATGCACGTGTCCTTTACATCCACCCAGACGGAGTCAGACACAACCTCATTTGAACCTACGTGATAATACGCCACAAAGCGGAAAGATGGAACCATGTCTTTGGTCACAGGTAGAGAGAGAGTTACTAAAGACTGTCCTCGTCTCTTATATCTGTCCGCCTTTATGATCTGACCCTTACTGATGATCTTAAAATAAGAAGGGACATTTGGATAAATACTTTCTATCCAGACTGAGAGATGAAACAGACACTGTCTCTCACCATGTACGTGTAATCTTGATCCGTGGCTCCTGGACTTTTTCCTGTGTTTAGATTGACTTTAATCTGATGTCCGATCTGAAGCTCTGTGGCATCGATGCCAACGTGCAGGTAGTTTTGGGATCCGCCTTTGGTGACGTAAGCCTGTGCTGCCATCTTCTTAACTGCCTGCTGTTCATCGGCTAAACTCGGATCAGTAGTTTGTGCCTGAGGGATATATCATAAATTTCAGGATCTGATGATAAAAGCAAAACCCAATTATTTATTAACTGGTTTTACCGTTATTTCCAGCATGGACATTCCTTCTTGAGAGTTCACAGTAAACTTGGCAATGCCGTTGTCCTTTGTTTGACCTCTAACCTTTCCAGGATTGACCTCTAACCTCACATTTTTAACCGGTATTTGGTCAGGATCTGTTACATAAACCTTTGAGAAAGAGGGAGTGAAACATCAAGACATATCAGCCGTGTCTTGTTATACATCTAAAAACTGTTTTATACCGAGAAGTCAAAGGGCATTCCTGGTTTGAAATATTGCGGTGTCCCCTTAAATCGGAGGGTATATGGTGATGTCACAATCTGAATACCATTTCTGTGTGCTCCCGCCATTTCACTGCCTGAAACACACAGAATATCATGAGAAAAAAAAACATGTCAGCACACAAACTTATAGTTGCAATGTGAATTTCTGTACCACTTGCAACAGTCAGGAGGACTATATGTCAAACAGCTCGAATTCGGCTCATGTTGCATTAAGATCACTTACCACTGTCAGTAAAAACCCTGACTGAGATGTAAATCGATTTTCCAATCAGTGAGTCGATATGTAGAAAGGTTTGAAGGATCATCATCTTCGTGAGCTTGGCTTGACCCTCTCCATCCAAAATCTGTGATTTAATAACAGCCAAAATCAGACAATTTTCTTTTAATATACAGGATGGAACTTTTGCACATTATGTTGTAAAGCTCACTTGGATTCTTTGCAGAGAGGAAGGAATACTTTTTCTCTCCTCATCCATCACACCAAATACCACCAACGCATGACCATTCACATTGTTTCCAAACAGGTACCTGCACGGAAAAAAAACATCCAAACGTGAGAGGACACAACCTTAACGGCGATAGGTCCCATTTCAGTGGTAATGTATAACGGCTTACTTGGCCTGGACGTCGACTGTAAGATTCTCATCATTGACACAGAAGTACGATTGGCTGAGAGATAATGTGACTTCAAAAGTCGGAAGAACTACGAAGAAAAACTGTTATTTAATAGCAATATAGTCAGGTCTTAAATTTTACATTTCAGATTTTAATAACATCAAATATTCTATTCAAATAATTAAAGGGCAGTCGTTCTCTTTCTTTAAACAACAAGATTTAAAAAAAAATTCTAACCAAGTTAATGGAAAGAATTGTAAGTGTTCAATTGCATTGTTTACTCAAAGCATATGAAAACTGTTACCATATTCCTTAACTTCAAAGTGAGCAGTGAAATTTTTCTGTGGAGTGTTCTTAAACCTTGTAACCACTTTCCATATGCCTGTACTACAGATAAAACCACAGCACCACAGAACATTATAATCCTGAACAAAATCATTAAGGATGAAAAACAAACAGATAATTCCTGATCAAATCCAGTTAGTCAGTATGAGCCCACCTGGCAAGCTCAGGTACGGCGTATGTGCCTGACTTTATCCCCTTGTGAGGATAAACTATCTCTCCAAAAGGTGTGATCCCCTGAGGGTTCTGTAGAGGGAAATTGGGAATTGACATAATTTAACAATTACGTTTTTGTAAATAAATAACAGGTACAGTTTATTTTTTATCAAATTCAGTTATCACATTGTCGTTTATCTAACAGAAAAAAACTTTTTGTGCATTTTAAACCAAAACTAACAGCGGGACAGCATGTGCTTTAAACTGTCAAACAATTCTGTTAATCATTTTAAATCATATTCAGCTTACTCAAATTAAAAGAATCAAAGTATTAATTATCAAAAAAAGTGCCGTAAAGAAAATTGTTTCCGTTTTGATGTAGAAAAATTCTTAAATCCAAGGTGTGTTGAACACAGAAATAGACGCGTATCTACTTCTGAACATGCGTCAATCTTTTAACATTTAAGATATATATCATTCAATATTTTATCTTATATATTATATAGTAATTAGTTCCATTCCTTTTCTTAGCAACCACCCTTAGCAACATTAATCTAGTGTTGCACCC
The DNA here is from genome assembly GCA_033220385.1 of Triplophysa yarkandensis. NCBI lineage: Eukaryota > Metazoa > Chordata > Actinopteri > Cypriniformes > Nemacheilidae > Triplophysa > Triplophysa yarkandensis. The sequence goes on along the minus strand of CM065656.1, from coordinate 10,959,079 downwards.
AGGGACTACTTATGACAGCGGAAGGCAGTTAATGATTTATTTAATGAAAACTTAAAATTTTACATCCGGTGTGTGAAATAATAGATATGTTTGATTTTACAGTATACTCTTCTTTCACATCATGGCTAACAAGGCCCTTCTACCGTGCTTTATTCACGATACAGCACGGCCTCTCGTACCTTATTGCATGATTATTAGATTATGTTAAAATAAAGTGAGATGGTTAACAATTATGAATATAAAAATACAATATATCATATCAACGTCATATTAATGCACTATTTACATAGTGTTAAAGTAGTATTATATTACTATCATTGACATATAGTACAAGAAAGTCAGTGTGGGCAATGTAAGCAGTGTATAACGACCATAATATCCACAGAAATTCCAGAATGTTCCAGAGGTTGAAGACCCGGAGTCACAGATAAGATTCTGTACTGAACTGCAGAAGGTAACATAAGAGGAAATCAACAATTGTTAAAATGTACATTTTCTAAGTTAAACTTATTATATTTTGTAATATGCTGTAGGGAAGTTCTTTTCTCACCTGTACTGGCAGGTGTGTAGATGGGTTTGTCTGTTTGAACAAATATATATCCAGACTGAAATGACACCATGACCACTTTCTCAAGAAGTTTAGAAGGAAATCGAGCTTGTAGAAACACATACTGCTTCTCCAGCGGATCATCAGAGAAAAAGTCCCTGTCATCTGGAATCTGAATAATTTATATAAATCCACTTTTACAATGTCGGAATTTGTGTTGAAATCTATTAAAGGTCAATGCACATAAAAGTTAATGTATATAAACCTTTTACCTGTATATCAGCAAGCAGTTGGAAGTTATTTTCTTTTCTTAGGTTAACAGATTTGGACAGGATTTCTACATTTTTGTGCGGGAAATTCTTCACAATGATCTTCACACTCATGTCTTCTCCAGAATAATCCTGAGCCTCCACAAACACGTTCTCTGAAGAACCCAACCTCAGAAGATTAGGAGCCGAGAGAACATATCTACAAATGATAAAATCCCAGTTGAACATCTCAAAAACAAAAAATTCAAAGGGTTTTGAATACTCACAGCGGATCACATGAAATGAGGAGAGGTAAAGAGAGAAGAACAACAGTCGACCACAGCAGAAACAAATTCATCCTGACTCACTGACTGTGTGTCTGTTTGTGTGTGTACAGTCCAGTTTTTCATCAATATTTCTTTGCCAACATAAGGCTGGCTCGTAGAATAGGGGAATAGGCAGTTGCCGTCGGTGCATAATCCCTTTGGGGGCACCACACAAAGTTTTTATTATCTCAGGAGAGCTCAATGAAATGTACATACCTTGATAAATCAAACATCATGCACTAATTTAAACACTTTACGTGTCATGGCGTAATTTTAATGCATTATTGTGAGGCGTTGATAATGCATGAAATACACTCTTTAAATATGTGCTCGGAAACAACCATTTTTTAAAAGATCACTGAAAAGGAAAATTAGCAGGGGCGTAATGCAGGAAGCGATGCGAAAAGGAAAAACTGAAAAAATAATACATAATACTGTAGGGGGTAAATAACTGAAAGTGGGGAGAATATCATATTATAAAATAAATGTTTTTCTCTATACATATCACAATAGGATATTTCCCCACTTTTGGATGTTTTACTTTAATGGAACATGAATAAATTGTTTTATTACATATAATAAACATTTTTTATGATTATTCAAATAAAAGAACAAAAGCACAACCAAATCTAAAATCTCGCCTAGAACATAAAACATGTTCAGTATGTAGTTTGTCATATTATCTTTTAAAAGAGCCTATTATTAAAGCCTTTAAAAGTATTGGGAAGGTTGTGGACAGGAAGAACCAGGGACATTCCTAAAATGGAAATTGTGATGTCTAACCTAATCTAAAAACCAGATAAGCCAGATTTCCCATAAATCACATGGCCTGTGTAAACCTGTTGTGTAAATTTAACCTTCGATAAATTTGTTCTTGCTGTATTGATCAAGGTTGGGAAACATCATAGAATCATCATAGAACTATGTCAGTGATTGCATCAACAGAATTCATTTGGTGCTTCTACAAAAAAATGACCTTTTAGGATTCTAAAAACTATTCTAATGAATATGTTTCATTTCATACAGGTTGACAGCTGTAACCTCAAGGTTGAGTATTAACTGACAGTGTAAATCTCAAAGTTTTGAGCTGTTTTATGTGGTTTGCTATTAAAGTATTTGTTAAACATTACGATTCAAATTAAACTATAACAAGTAATTCTTTGGAAAATACATTTATATTTTACATTTCTGTTTATTTCAGAAATAAGCTGATTCAGTTGTATTTCAAAAAGAAGAAAAACATGTTTTTGTGTTCTTACGAAATTTGACTCGGCAAATATATCTTTTCCGGCTTCCAACAGTTGAACAACCTTACCCTTTATCTCATATGTGTCAAACACCCTTTTTTATAATATGATGATACCCCACAACGTGGATAGAGAGAAGCATGTCTTTGGTCAAAGGTAGAGAGACTAAAGCCTGTCTAAACTGGCATACTTTCCCTATCTTTCAGATTTCTGAATGCAAACAGAGACACCATTAAATTAATACAGTACCACCATCATTTATTAATAAACATCAGGCAATAAAAAATTAACGAAATCGCACAACATATCGCTGAAATCCTGATCTTTGACGTATGGACTCTTCCCAAGACTTACCGATCTTGAACTCATCAGCTTCAATGCCCACTGGAGGGTAGTTGTTGGAGCCGGCTTTGGGTTTGTAGACGTGAGGTGTCGTCTTTCAAAGGTACCTGCTGTTCATCTTCAACGTTTTAAGTACAATGATATCAACTGTAGTTAACTGGAAATACAATACCATAATACAATAATATTGTTCCGATGCGAAAGACAGTTTTTATTCATACATTATTTTCAAAGGCACCTTATGAAAGATGCACTTCAACAATGCCTTGACAGGGTAACAGAAATTCCCGTTTCAATTTGGTATTATTGAAGAAGGTGACATCACACACCTGAACAGGTTGGTTGTGATCCGCAATATTAAAAGATGAGAGACAAAACAAGACTTTCAGTAAAAATACCCAATGACATTCAAAAAAGGGAAAGTTGCAATGCATTCTCTGTAAGTTGTTTTCACACATTCACACACAGTCATTCAGGCACACATACACTCCTCATTATCTTTTTAACGTTATTGTATTTATTTGAACAAGGTGTAGAATTTGCAACTGAGGATTGTTTAACGATTTTTCCTGCCCTAGGATTCAGTGTAAAAGAAAGAAGTTCCTAAATTCCTTGACATTTCGGAGGGTTTCACCATTATTATGATGTCGTTTGTGATTTTTCTATACACTTGTGAGTCGAACTGTTGTATAAATGCAATATGGCACTTTTTGCAATATGGCACTCTTAGTCGTGGGATTGTGCTCTAAATCAGAGGCTGTGTTTATCTCCTGTCCTTGGCCTTCAGCCTCTTACATCTGAACTTATCGCAGCGATGCTGATACAGAGCCCCATCACACTTCTTTTGGAGCCATATTGCCTTCATAAATAATGGTTTAAATCAAAATACTTACAGTGGCTCACACAAGGTTAATAAAGCAAAGAGTACATACTGTTTTCTCCTGCTGTAAAATATACTCGACAAGCTTCACAATTTCTTTTAATATACCGATCAATACAACCACTGCCATGTAGTATCAAAGGTTAAGCTTTCCCAACATGTTTTTGGGTCATTTACTGGAAATTTGAATTTGACTGCAGTGAACTCTTCACATTGACACTCTTCCCAACTGCACATTTATCCTAATGACATTTTTGTTTAATATCAAATCAAAACAAATTGTATTAAAAGGATTGCTATAAAGACAGAAATCGGCTATTTACTGATTCATTGTCTCCTCGACTCTTGTAAGTCGTTTTGGATAAAAGCGTCTGCTATATGCCTAAATGTAAATATTTTAATGTTAATTGTATTTTTGATTTCTATATATTATGCACACACATACAGTAAACATACATCTTCCTGAGTGAGAGAGAGAGAGAGAGAGAGAGAGAGAGACAGACAGACTTACAGAGAGAGAGAGAGAGAGAGAGAGAGAGAGAGAGAGAGAGAGAGAGAGAGAGAGAGAGCCAAAGAGAGAGAGAGAGAGAGACTTTTTTGACTTTTAAACACACTTTATTAAATCATTTTACGCTCATTTTAATCTTACAATTCACAGCAATCAAGAACTTTAAGAAAGGGAAGAGAAAACAAAATGATTCAATTAATGAATAAAATAATAAAAATAAAAAAATATAAAAAGTAAATATATACATAATTATTTAAGATAAAAATAATAATCATTAGTTAACTCCCATTTTGGATCACCAATTAAATGATATTTCCCCATCCTCACCTAATGAAAGCAAGGCCCTGTTTACTCCTCATTTAGAATCAAATTCAAGTAAGTTATCAGTCATTTGAAAAAATCTGTGCTACACCCTTATTCTGGCTTCCACAAAGGCAGTGAAGAGTTTAGAGACAACAACCATTCTTCCTTCGGCAGCTAGCCTACAGGACTTCCAAATGGCCAATTTGGCCTGTCCAAACATGAAATTTGCCACGGAATATTGCTGTCTGTGCGCTTTTGTATATTTACAACCATAAACAAAGAGTACCTTGCTGAAGACAAAACCCAAATCTCCAATTAATCTTTCCAGTAACGTGAACAATGGCACCAGTCTGAAACACTCTGTGAACATATGAAAGACGGATTCCTGTGCAGAACAAAAAGAACAACTCCCTGAAACATTCATATTGAACTTTTACACATGGCTGTTAGTGGGCAATGCACAGTGCATTATCCTCCACTGCAAATCACCAGACCGTTTAGGTAAAGGTGCCTTGTAAAAAAGCCTCCAAGATGGGCAAGACTTGATGACACAGATAAAAATTCTCTCCACTTTGTATCAATCCTGTTCTTAATCTCGTTAAAGAAATCAATTTTAACAGATATTTGATAAAGGTTCTGTTTTTCAACTACCTGAAAGTTCACTTCTTGTAATTTAATAACTGTCAAAAGTTTTCCGTCACACTCATGCTCTTTAAAAACTTTAGGAGAAACAACCAACTTGGGGAAGGAGACACTGGAAGGACCACCGGCCAGAAAACTTTCTACAAAATACTGAAGTGTTTGGAAAAGCAGCTTTCAATTGGTCAACAAAGCTCTCAATCATCCTGGTAGATCTAAAACCTGTCTTAAAATAAATATCTTCAATGGATCTCCATGTTCTAGACGACGAGTCAACCAAATGTGAGACCTTTGTCAATCCTTTGGCCATGAAAGTTCGAACCAAATTATTAGATGTGCAAATATTGCCAGTGAAAAAGAGGTTGTAAAACAGTGGTTCATCAAAACCGAAATGGTTGTCATCAAATCTAAATAAATTAAAATCTGACCAGGAGTCTAAAACAGAAGCATAAAAGTTAACATCAGATAAAACACATTTACCATGAAAAGACATTAAAAATAGTTGTCTATCAAGACCAAACCCACCAAAAGTTCTAAGTAAACCCAACCCAAAAGACCGCCATGGTTTTAAATCAACTGGGTAGAGTAGATTTTGAGCTGTCTTCAACCTCATGGCTTTGAGCTTGGATGCTAGATTTATCAACCCCTGGCCACCTTCATTCACTGGCAAGTAAAGAATGGCAGGTGGAAGCCAATGGTAACCATCCCAAAAAAAGTCTACAAAAATCTTCTGTAAACACTGTAACAATCCTCTTGGTGGGTCAAGAACAGTTAAGCGATGCCATAACATAGAGGCTGCTAAGTTGTTAATTATGAGCACCCTCCCCCTATATGACATCTGAGGCAAAATCCATCTCCATTTTTCCAAGAGTCCAGAAACTTTTTCAAATAAGCCTTCCCAGTTTTTCTAATTGTACTGTTCTGTCCCAAGGAAAACTCCCAGCACTTTAAACCCCTCAGAACTCCATGAGCATTGCTGAGGAAGTTTAGGAGGACCTCTATCTTCCCACTCACCTAGCAAGAAAGAAGCACTCTTTTGCCAGTTTATCAGAGAGGAAGATGCTTTCTGATAAACCTCAAGAGAGTTTTTTAGGTTCACTAAATCTTCAGTGGATCTAATGACAACAGTGACATCGTCAGCATAGGCACAAAGTCTAACAGTAACCAAATCTGGGGTTAGCGGACACACTATTGATATACCACTCAGCTTGTTTCTCAATGCTATCAATAACGGTTTGAGGGCAACAGCATACAAAATACCTGAGAGACCACAACCTTGGCGTATACCTCTGCTGACTTTAAAAGGTCTAGTAAGTGAATCATTAATCTTTAAAATGCTAAAAATGTCAGAATACAACAATTTAACAAAAGCAGTAAAAGATGGCCCGAACCCGAAAGCCTTAAAACACTTAAAAAGGAAGCTATGATCAACCCGATCAAAAGTCTTTTCCTGGTCCAAAGATAAAAATCCAATGTCGAGCTTATTTGTCCTTGCAAAAGAAATCATGTCACGAATCAGGAAGAGATTGTCAAAAATTGTCCTTTTCAGTATACAGTATGTCTGGTCTGTGTGAATCACCGAGGAAATACAAAGTTTAATCCTGTTGGTTAGAGCTTTAGAAAGTATTTTATAATCCACTCCAAGTAATGAGACGGGACGCCAGCATCTGATGTCCTTAAGGTCCCCCTTCTTTGGTAGCAGGGTGATCACAGCTCTCCGTAGACTCGTTGGTAATGTACCTCTTTTTATGCTTTCAACAAAAACCAAGAACAAATCCTTTCCAATGACAGGCCAAAACCGTTTATAAAATTCTGCATTTAATCCATCTAATCCCGGAGCTTTACCAGCAGACAGTTCTTCAACCGCTAAGGATAGCCCCTCAAAAGTCAAAAGTTTGTGCAGCTTGGTTTTGTCCTCATTAGAGAGA
>CM065656.1:10924010-10944010 GCA_033220385.1 Triplophysa yarkandensis | reverse complement strand
TTAAATATCTCGCTTGACATTGAACTGTAGTTTAATATTTTTGAAGATATTATTTATACTCTAACAACAACATTATACAATAACTAAAGTTTAAACATGGAATCATGCTAATTCATCACTGAAGCTCATGACACTAGAATCACATGCACTTAGAAACAAATGTAAAATGCAACGCAACGTTCTGTGGAAAAAATGCATTCATGTCAATGTATGTAAGATAAATCACAAATGTTTAATTTCAATATGAGCTTAGATTTGTCACATGTATTATTGAAGGGCTCAATATGAACTCATTCATTTCTCATCAAATTAACCTGAATTATTTCACCTCTAAAATCGACATTCATTTACCCCTCACACTTAAATGTAACAGAAATGAGAAATCTCACAAGCTCGGAACGAGCAACATCTTAGAAATAAGATGAGCAAGTGTTGAGTCTGCGCTGATGTTCTTTTGTGGTTTTCTTGTCAGAAATCCCAAAAAGTAACATTCGGTATGTTTGTGTGCTGTTACACAATCACTACACATTGACTTTCAGGATTAAGTTTTAAAAAGATAAATTATAGATAAAGACTTTTATTTACAAATTTAATTTATGATATGTCATACAGGAATACAGTAAAAATGTCGAAACTTCTTGCAATACAGCACAAATGTTGTTTATTTTTGATTTTTTTAGAATTGTTGAATGTCAAAATTGATAATAAAAAATGACTATGGGTTATGGCACCGTGACTTTAAACTGTCATAAATAATCCTACGCCAGTGTCTTTGTTAATATTACCAAAATTAATTGCTTTACTTATTTAATAAAATGACTCAATATCAATGAAGTAGCGTTTAAGTAACACGAATCAACATAAATGTGTACAACTATAGATCATTTCAAGTAAATTAAACATAGATTATTTCGGTATATTTACCGAATTATAAGTTTTCAACTAAAAATGATATCTTTTAGATATTGAAAATATTTCGGTACGTTCAAATAGAAAAAAGTGAGAATAGCACACTTATATGAATGAATTGTAAAACTAGAATTATTACCTAATCAGAAACAATTGAGTACGTTTCCCACCTACGATGATCACATGACCAGAATCACACGCAAGACGAAGCAGCAAACTGTGGAAAATGATAAATTGTTTTATATTTGAAGTACTTTATTTTACAATTTCTGAAATGTTGATAATGTGAATAGGTATGAAAAACTGGGACACTTGAATACTTTGGCCGCACAACCCTCTTGAAATGATCTGTTGTTTTTATACATTTATTAAATGTGTTGAAAGATACATTTTATTGTGGTTTTGTCACGTGCACGAATCATATACTGTATTGATTTCATCGAGTGATATGGTGCGTTAATCTCACAGCGCAGTAATAATAATTACAACAACGATATTTTGCATGGTAAAAAGAGATCAGCGGTTCATAGAACTACTGCGGAGAACAGTCCACTGCAACATCTGCTAGAGTCTTTACACACCTCGTCATCAGTCCAGGAGATGGATGTCGGTGGTACTCGGATGTAAGCAACAGTATGGACTGTATGGTGAATGTGCTACTCAACACACTGTCTAACCATGTATTATGTCTAAATCCCCAAAATATACAGAGATGGACGTTTTATTTTTACTATTGGATTTCTTAAAAAATATTAACAACATTAAAACAAAATTAACTCAATTTTATTTGAAATAAGATTTAAATACAATTGTTGAAATCTACTTAATATTTTCCATTACATTTACTTATTTCAGAGGTAATTCAATTACTCAATATTTTAAGTGTAAAAATATTTCCCCCAAAGTTTTGTAACTTTTTTTAGAGTGTATATAATCAATTTAAAGACCTACCAAAATATGTTTTAATGCAAATATGGGAAAAAACACATCTTCTCTAAGAGTAGTATAGTTTTTTCTTAAATAGAATGAATCAAATGTAAGCTTCAATACCAAACTATTTAATAGTAACATTTCAAAGATATTGTCATTAACAGACTGAAGATTATTTTTTAGAGTGACTTTCCACGACTCGCCCACAGTTTTAATACCCGTGTTTTAAAACGCACAATACAACTCTACATTTCAGAATCTGATGCTCTGAAGGGGTAAAGGAGGAACCTGTGACAAACAGCTTGTCACGTTGACCTTAAACTTGACGTCATGTCTGAACAGCATGTGATTGTATTTGATGTAGAGGAAGACGTGTGATGCTGATCTTCACTCCTCATCTCTCTCTGGCCTTTCATTCAACAGCTTAATCCAAATAGGATCCTATTCACTCCAGCGTCTCATCTCACACACACAATAGAGACGGAAGAAAGAAGACAGCTGACAGAGACAGAAGCTCCGGGAGATGTTCAGGATACAGATATCTGACAGATAGTTCCACATTATTTTCTATGGAATATGACCTCTCTCACACACTGTGTGGGTTGAATCATCTCTTGTGTCTGGATTGACATTTCACAAATTCCAAGGCTGCAAAATATTTGCTGCTTTGCATCCTAACAGATAACAGATATAGGTTTTCTTTGGCCTTAGATTATTATATGTAGTTAAAGGTTAGGTTTGAAATGTTTAACATTAATTTGATACCATGTAAGCGCCCAATTGATGTAAATTCATACAGTATCGATCTATCCTCATGAGTCAGTCGGTTGAGTCAGGTGGATTGTGTTATTTTGGAGTTATTTCTTCCTATTTCATCGATAAACTTCCGCGACCCTTGCTGATCTTGAATGTCTACTTAAGCCAAATTGTCTGGCACAAATGTGGCTGGTTTGTGAGAGTTCTTCTGGGAAATATAACAAAAGCCTCTGATGTTTTAAACATTCAGAATTGTCCTTGATTTTTTTATAGGTTCAGGGACAATAAATTCAAACACTCACTTTCAGATGCAGCCCGAGTTTGTCGCACATCCGTACAAAAGCACAAAACTCTGACACCGCACACAGATGAGCCTAAACACATTTTGTTTGCTATTTTTAAGCAATTTCTTCAGAATCTTGAAGTATTTCCGACATCGAAAAGACGGCTGAGCCTCCAGCTGTGCGTGTGTATGCGTTAAAGCCTGCGGTAAGACCCAAGCTGAGCGTGTGTGTGTGTGTTTGAGCCTGCCGTAAGACCACTGGCTCAGAGAAGATAATGACTAGAGCCATCGTCTCTACAGATCTTTGGCGTGAAAAAGAGACAGTGTGTGTGTGTGTGTGTGTGTGTGTGTGTGTGTGTGTGTGTGTGTGAACAACAGTACAGTAAAGTCACCAGTAAGTGTGTATGATACGCAGGAAAGTGTGAGTGTGTATAGTGTGTTGCTGTAGTTTTACCTCATTTCAGGTGAATTTCCAAGTCTTTCTATCTCACACACACAAATACACGCACACACACGCACGCACACACGCACTTATCCACAGGCCACAGTGTCACTGACATACAGACATTCATTTATTCCCAGAAGACATCACTCGAAACCCATAGCAACCACTCAAAATACCCTAGTAACCATACAGCCATGTGCTACCAAACAGTCAGAAGACCTTAACCACTACATGACAAAACCCAACTGTACACCTGACCCCACATCAATCATACATCTACACTACATGTGTTTATGTGAACCTGTTTCAATAGTTACCATCACCGAAATTACATTTTCATTAGTCATTTTGGTAACAAAGTGAAGGTCATGGCACACACTGTAGTGACGTGACGTATTGCCAAGTGTGGTGTTCCATACTTGGAATTTGTGCTCTGCATTTAACATTTACGATCGTAAATAAAAGTGGGGAAACGCTGAGGTCTCAGAGCTAAGCTAAAGGTTACACCACTCCGGCTCTCTTTCGACTGTAATGTCATGGTTTTCACAGAAACATGGCTACACGGCGATAGACCCAGCAATGCTTTTCAGTTAGCCGGATGATACACGCTCTGGACAGATAGAACAACGGAGGACTCCGGCAAGACAAGAGGCGGTGGATTGTGCATTTATGTCAACAAATCTTGGTGTACGAACACTTTCAATGTCGGGAGACACCGCTCAGCAAACCTAGAGTTTCTCATGGTTAAATGTAGACCGTTTTATCTGCCTCGGGAGTTCACTTTGACTATAATAACAGCAGTCTACATTCCACCGGATGTTAATGCCAAGCTTGCATTGAACGAACTTCATGCAGCCACTTGTAAACAACAGACTGCTCACCCGGAAGCTGCTTTTATTGTTGAGGGTGCTCCCCCCCATGTGCCTGATGACTTTTGCCCCGTAGAACTCATGCCCATCATTATGAAGTGTGTCAAGCAACTGGACCCTAGCACACCTTAAAGACTGCTTCCCACCTTCACTGGACCCACACCAATTTGCCATTAGATCTCTGCAATTAGAGACTTTGTCACGAAGGTCTTCTGCGATGCGGAAGCAGATGTAGGCCACCCGAAAGGCCAACCTGTGCCCAACCTTCCTTCCTGGCACCAACGTGGTCCTGCCTCCCAGACAGCCCCGCCTCTCCATGACGCCAACTGCGGTCTAAACCCCTTATAGGCAGACTCCGTCGTGTGCCGGCCAAGCTGAGTGGCCCTGCCTACTGTGCCGAATCTTGGTAGTGTTACCCCCATCTGTGCTAACCCTGCAAGGTGGCACCCCGACCGAATATGTTATATGTCAATGTCAGTGTCACCTTTATATAGCGCTTTAGACAAAATACGTTTCATCAAAGCAGCTGAACAACATTGGTTGCAGAATATGTGAATTAAGGTCTCCACAATGGTGTACCGGTGATCTTCCCCTGGTTAACCTCCACCTACACCTTCCTTCTTCCCTGAACCAGCAATAATCACGATGTAATCTCCACATAGATATCCCACAAGTGCAGGATGTTGTCTCCGTAGTGCCACCCCCGATTAGAAGGATGGCTTTTCCAAGTGCTTTCCAAGAAGATATATTTATGTCATATAAATTATCTGGTGACTTGACTGCATGTTAGAAACAAATATGTAAGTCCAGTGAAAAAGCATCTGGATTGGGCTAAAGTGTGTACGGGTCTGTCGTGGTCTGGTGTTTAAAGAGTTGGGCATCCAAGCAGAAGGTTGCAGATACGAATCTCAGGGCCAGCAGACAATGACTGAAGTGTCCTTGAGCAAGACACCTTACTCCCGTTTGCTCTGCAGTGATGATTGACTACTGCATCATACTGTAAGTCACTTTGGATTAAAAGCATCTGCCAAATGAATAAATGTAAATGTTATCAGGTCGAGCAACACAGTGTATCAAAAGACAGGTATATTTCGGACACAGATACGTAAATCCACAAACATGAAGTGATGGACTCTAGAAACTTTAAAATGACAGGAATTCAAATATTACGATTATCCTTGTTAAGTCGTTGATGTATGTGATACTGTTTCTAGGTCTAGGCCACCACTCATTTCCAGCAGGGTAAGGAGCAGTTAATTCATATCATATAATAGAGAGAAACATTTATAAACTCACAGTGTTCACTTCAGTCTCCAGGTTTACACAATCTCCTGCATCAGTATTTGTATACTATTTTAATATGTTCTGTCTGGTCATTTGAGATGTTGTTATGGAGACAAACGTTAGCGGTATCATGGCTATCCAAAGTTTTAATTTTTAATTTAATGTTTTCTAATCTGATGGAGCAGTTGGACCCGCAAGCGGTAGCCCTTCCAAACATGGTCGTGCATGACAGCCAAACAAGCAGATATTACTTCAAAATTATATATTATAATATTAGTATTGTTGTGTGTAGGTATATTGAAGTTTGTAACAAAGGCATTTAAAAATTCCACAGAGAAATACCAGAAGATTAACCAATAATGATGAACCGAGAGAGAAACATAATCAATAAAAACCCAAACAGGTGTGGAACTAATAAGAGCAGAACCATGATGAATATATAGATTATTGTATTGATGTTATATTATTACACAGCTTCCTGGAGCTCGATTGCAATGGTCAGGCATGACATATTCCCAAATAACAATTGCTAAAACGACTAATTAACGAATGTAAACATTGATTAACTGGACCGGATGAACATCATCTCTGAGATTCAAACGTATAGCAAACATGTTTGGTTTTTGTATCTATAAATGTAATGGATTGACGAGAAGGAATGAGATGGAAGGCCACATATACCCATCATCATGCACCAGTCTAAGCAGATACCCACCATGCACTTCAGTGACGTTTTATTTCAGATGGAAACAGAAGAATTTATAGGACAAGTCCTGTTTTCAGTTTGTGTTTATTGGGTCTCATTTGTCTTCATGTTGAGTTTAATGTGTGTGACAGGAGAGACTGTGATAGAGACGCCTCACATGCTCCTATCTAACATTCATTACAACTCAGACACTCAGATGAACAACAACTCAAAGTGAGAGAGACAGCAACACCTTTACAGATAACCTTCACCAGCATCACGCAAGCCTGTAGTGAGTCTGCGTAACGTGTCTGCGCTATGTGCGTGCATGTGTGTGCATGTGTGTGTGTGTGTGTGCATGTGTGTGCATGTGTGTGTACCTCTGTTTTGGCACATGTGCTTTTTCTTAAGGTCAGAAAACCTTAGACCAAACAAAATCAGAGTGGATCCAAAACCAAATCCATCATCATATTACTGGATCAATAAGAGCACCACACAACGCACTACTGATCTCTCTCTCTCTCTCTCTCTCTCTCTGTGTGTGTGTATGTGTGCGCGTGTGCGTGTTTGTGTGTGTGTCTTTGTGTGTGTGCGTGTGCGTGTGCGTGTGTGTGTCTTTGTGTGTGTCAATGTCAGTGTCAATGTCACCTTTATTTCTATAGCACTTTAAACAAAATACATTACATCAAAGCAGCTTAACAACAATAATTAATAAACAGTGTGTCATAATTCTTAATGTTAAAAGTTAATACATTATTGAATTCGGGGATGATATCTCTGTTCAGTTTAATGGTGTCTGTGCATTCACTTTCAATTCGTTGATGTCTTCATTGTTCACTTTAAAAAATGTCTGTGCGTTCAAATTCAATCAGTGTGTGTGTGTGTGTGTGTGTGTGTGTGCATGCCTGCGAACAAAATCAACAAGATGAAAATGATATGTGTGACATATAAAGTATATAATATAAATATTAAATGAAAATAGCTGAAGTTTTAGTGTGATGACTTAATTGTCATAGGTCGAGCACAGAAGACCATTATAGCTGTTGATATACAGCACAATCAAACTCAACCCAACTCAAATCATCTCAACCCAAATTAACCCTTCTCAAACCAACTCCACCCAGCTCAAACTAACTTAAATCAAATCAAATCAACTCAACCCAACTCAAACCACCTCAAGTCAACCTAACTCAAACCAACTCAACCCAACTCAAAACCCACTCAAATAAAATCAACCCAACTCAACCCACCTCAACTCAACCCAATTCAAATAAACGTAACTCAACCAAACTAAACACAACTCAAACAACTTCATCTCAACCTAACTCAACCCAACTAAAATCAACTCAACTCAAACCAACTCAAATCAACTCAACCCAACTAAAATCAACCTAACCCAACTCAACCCAACTCAACTCAACCCAACTCCACCCTACTCAACTCAACTCAACCCAACTCAAACCATCTCAACTCATCCTAACTCAAACCAACTCAAATCAAATCAACTCAACTCAAACCACCTTAACTCAACTTAACTCAAACCAACTCAAATCAACTCAACTCAACCCAATTGAAACCACCTTAACTCAACCTAACTCAAACCAAATCAACTCAACTCAACCCAACTCAACTCAACTCAACCCAACTTAACTCAACTCAACCTAACTTAAACCACCCCAACTCAACCTAACAAAACTCAACTCAACCCAACTCAACCCCACTCAAATCAACTCAAATCAACTCAAATTAACTCAACCCAACTCAAATCAACTCAACCCAACTCAAATCAACTTAATACAGGTCCCACCACCTCAACTTAATCCAATCGAACTCATCCAAAAATAAGTAAACTGAGATAGATAGGTAGATAGATAGAGAGAGAGAGAGAGAGAGAGAGAGAGAGAGAGAGGGATGGATGGATGGATGGATGGATGGATGGAAGGAGGGAAGGATGGATGGATGGATGGATGGATGCATAGATGGATATTATGTCTTGCAGTCTGGAAGGAATGAAGAAAGAGGTCCAGATTTGAAGCACAGAATTTGAAGACCTCTGTATTTAACCCAACCAGTAAGAAACAATCACACACTCAAGAAATCATCTGACCTTTCTGTATACAAGGCAGAAGAAACTTTAACCACTAGTCCACATTGAGTCTATTTTAAAGCGTAAATGGCTGCTGAAGGCCGAGACTTCCTTACAGATAAATATCTGAATGATAATTGAGACGATTTATGCAACTTTATACAGGACACTGAGGTCTGTTGAAGGTCAATGAAACACATCATAAGAAAAGAGCGTCTCTAATTTCTGAAGGTCACTGGGATGTGTACCAAAATAATTAAAATATTCATAATCTAATTAAAATAATTAATAAAGAGGTTCCCCAGAGATTCCTCCTTCACATTTCCAAATCTTCATCCAGACTCTTGAAAAGAGTCGCAGGTTATTTAACTTTGAGGCGATGTGCGGTAAAGACGGTTGTGCCGTGAAGTCTTGATCTCTCGCTAATGTTTGACCTCTGGCTCATCCGTTGGACAGATTGTACCGGCCTGTGTGATTTGCGGTCTGATTTACGACAGAGAACCTCCGGCCAATCTGCAGCACATTGCTAAATCGATAGGACTGTTGACGAATGCCCCTGCTGACAAATGAGCTGAAGGAAATCGACACGGAGCGTTTCAGAGCCTTCTGCTTCATCTGTACTCCAGCAAACCTGCATGTCCTGACATCTGTACTGATAAAAATACACATCAAACTTACTCGAATACACAACACAGGGCTTTGGGGACTGAAAGAGAAAACATTTCAAGTTATTTATACATATTACTGGATAAGTGTATTATGTGTCAGGTCAGAAGTTGAGGATGTCAGGAAAAAATATTTTCTGCCTTAAGTAAAAATTGTTATTTTAAAAAATATATGTACAATGTAGATTTGAAGAAATCAGCAAAAACAGATCATAAAGTTTTTTAATCTAATAAAATATTAAGTCATTTTCAGATTTAATAATGAATCAAGTCACATGACACATGAATGATGTTTTATTGTGTTCCTCTTAAATAAACATTTTAGGTTTTCTCCAAACTTTTGTTCATGTTATGTCACAAAGTTAAAGAAAGAAATACTGTAAAAACATGCAAGAGTTAAGGAACATCCGCCCAGAGGAGAATGTTATTGCTCAGATGTTTCTCTTTCACAGCGTGGCAGGGTCCATGGGGTTCTCAGTTGGGTGCAAACTTGAGTATGTGCAAAAAATTACAAAATTTGTACTAAAGCATTCATTTTTAAATCTCTAAAAAATGTGTTCAATAAAAAAGCAAGGTAAAAATCACTCGGATATAGCGTATTGCATTTACCTTTTTTTAAAAAAAAGAAATCAAATAACTTGTCCAAGGTCTTTATCTGTTCTGTGCTACACAACTTCTCATAGAAATACACACACACACACACACACACACACACACACACACACACACACACACACACACACACACACACACACACACACACACACACACACACACACACACACACACACACACACACACACACACACACACACACACACACACAGAGAGAGAGAGAGAGAGAGAGAGAGAGAGAGAGAGAGAGAGAGGGAGAGAGAGATTGTGTTGTGTGCTCAGACCTGGTAAAGCGAGACTCGCTCTCAGAGGAAAAACAGCAGCTCTCTCACCACCGTCTCTTTTTGCCTCCCGGTCTGGAACTAATTGGTGTGAGATGAAGTTTCTGTAGGTATTAAAGAGAAAGAAAGATTGTGTAGGAGGTAAAGAATCAGAAACAGAGCTTTCCACTGTGAGCTGTACACATTATATTCAGATCATTCATAAACAACACAGCGTCTGGATTTGATGAAACAATAAAACTCATCCGTGTGGTTATTCTGTATCATTCATGACGTGATCAGTAGTTTAACACAAGTGAAAAGTCATAACTAATAAAAGAAAAGAACGACAGCAGAGAGTGATATTTCATCGATATGTTTCATCAAGGTTTTGCTGTGGGAATAGTTTGCTCATAATGATCAATAAATATTGATATTTCCTTCTCTTTAGTTTCATAATTGCCATCATATATTGAGTGTTTTCTTCACCGTAGTGAGAGAAGTTCACACTAAACCAGAGTTTGGTGACATATTAAACATGATATCTATAGCAGAGAGAACTACTGTGGCTTTATGTTTTATTAGTATTGTAGAATACATGAATATTGCAGCCTAATGTCACTGACCCTGAAGGGCACAACGCAACCCAACCAGCCCAATAAACACAAACTTGATTCATGTTTCAGATGGAAATGTTGAATTCATAAGACAAATCTGTATATGTAAGATTGTATTTGTCTGCACATCAGGACTCATGTATAAGTGTTGATCTGTTTCTGCTAAGAAAGGTTTGGACATTCTGCATTGAGTCTTCGGGAGGGTTCTTCAGTTAGAAACCTTCAGGATTTCACACAAAGATGAAATGAAAACTTCCAGAGAACCACAACCGCTGTTCGGACGTCTGGTCATGTGATCACACTTATGCTTTAACACAAACGTGTACCGCAAATGTCAATTTGTCCAGAAGTCAAAAACATGATCTGACATGTAAAATGTTTTATGTTGAAACACTCCTACATTCTCTCGGATTAAATTCTAGAGGACAATATTGCTTTATTCTACAGTATGTACAAATATGAAAATTGTAATACTTAAAATGTAATTTTAATATTTACATATGTGAAATGATGTGTATAGTTATAGGTAACTCTAATTCTGTGGGAATAATTTAACAGTACAATAAATCCATCAATGAACAACATTTTTATGTTAGTCTTTATTTTCTAAAGTAAGAGATCACTCAATAACATAGAAGCATTTATTTAAAAAGAAAAGATGTTGTAAATATGTCTTGTGAATTGTGTGATGCATCAGTTTCATTCTTCTTTAAACATGAAATCCTGTAAAGTTGAGCAGATGAAACAGAAGTCCATACATGTGGCATCCTGAAAGTTTTTAAAGTGAAGCCACAGATACGAGCAGTATATGTAATGTATTGATTCATGCTGGACGTCTGTCTCTGTGTGTGTGCGTGTGTGTGTGTGTGTGTGTGTGTGTGTGTGTGTGTGTGTGTGTGTGTGTGTGCGTGTGTGTGTGCTTATGTGTGTGCGGAGTTAAAGGTCACCGGCAGGTCAAGACTGAAAGCAGTCTTTGAAATTGACCTTTAGTAGCAAAAGACTTTCATACTAACATCACGCTTTAGCTCACGCTGTCTCTTTGTGACATATTAAACACATCCAGATGTAATTTTTACAACATTGTGTGTGTGTGTGTGTGTGTGTGTGTGTGCGTGCGTGCGTGCGTGCGTGCGTGCGTGTGTGTGTGTGTGTGTGTGTGTGTGTGCGTGTGTGTGCGTGTGTGTGTGTGTGCGTGTGTGTGCGTGTGTCACAATATCAGCATACAGGTGTCTTAAGATGAGATGTCAGAATGTTTAAGATTTATACAAGATTCCCTATTTTATAATGGCTAAACTTACCGATTCATATCTTGTCAATAATGAACTATTATGTTAATATTGCATACCAAATTAATATTGCATTTATTTATATTCTTATTGTTTTGCAAAGAAAGCTCTTGACACAACACACACCATTGTCCAGATTTGTTTGAGGACTCTCTTATATTTGTATATATTGATATCTGATATCTGTGTTAACTTTAAACATGACCAAACAACCCACAGTAGACCATACTGACATGTGAAGAAGTCGAGGGTTCTTGTGCTTGTTCATCTGACTTGACGTCCTTCATCACTATTACTTATTCAATCAAGTGGCACTTGTATTGACAGGTAAATATCTAATCTCTTCATGAACATGACGGATGCTAATGTCATATCAGAATTATCTCCAAACAACAGGAAGGCCGGCAAATACCCGCATTTCATTTTTGGCTGTTTATAACACTCTGGGCGTGTGTGTAGGTGTGTGTGTGTGTGTGTGTACGTCTGTGTTTGTGTGTGTGTGTTTGTGATAAATAAAAGGTTGCCTCCCTCAGGCTGACATGCATTAGAGACAGTGAATGTGAAACTTCTTCCCACACAAAAAGCAACATCTCCAGAAATATCTCCTCCAGAATAACCCACTGCTGATGTATGAATGTGAGCCCACGAGCCGCGGAAAACACTTATAAATATTGTGCTCATTATATCACACATATAAGCTCCAGAACTCTTCAAGCCTCAACCAAACTGTGATTTACCTGCATGGCACTTTGTGTCAAACACAATTATATTCCATCAATCTGATTTCTGGGACAATCGTGGTCTGGTGGTTCGAGTCTTGTACTCGTGATCCGAAGTTAGCTGGATTGATAGTCTGTACCAGCGGGAAGACTGAGGGGAGATCATTGAGCATGGCACCGTCCCCCCCACTGGTCCCTGGGCACCCCAGCAGGAATGACCACTGTGTGTTTGTGTGTGTGTGTGTGTGTGTGTGTGTGTGTGTGTGTGCGTGCGTGCGTGCGTGGGTGCGTGCGTGCGTGCGTGTGTGTACAAATTCCAAGTATGGATCACCATACTTTGCCACACTTCACATCACTTCACTTTACTTTACTTTACTGACATATCTCAGATCATCGGCATTCGGTTTAAAGGAGGGGATGACTGAGAGTTTCTCTGACTTTGACCAGTTATAAGAAACTGCCGGTCAACCGCATGTCTCTCTGTGACAGACAGAGATGTTCTCTTATTCATTAAGTTATTGTGACACATGTTGAGCTGATCATTACAACCAATTCTGAAACCTTGATCATGAGCTCACCAACATGGGAAAAGAAACTTATATCGATGTGTCATCTGCTGGTATAAAACCTCACAGAAAACTTCCTTCATACTATGATACCCCCACACACTTGTTTTACTTCATTGAAACAGCGGATACAATGGAGACACAATGCAAAACCTTCTCCAAAGTGCCAGGATCACATGCAGAGTATGGAGGTGCATTTGCCTGTACAATAATCTGGATTTGAGTACATTTGATCAAACTTGTTTGGGTTCATATTGAGATCTTGGGTAATATTTCAGGATTGATAAATCTGAGGTCAGTTGACATATCATTGAGATCTCTTCTCTTCTGAAACTCTAATGAAGACACAGTAAAGATCTGAATCAGCTTTATTGCCAAGTGTGCTCCACACACAAAGAATTAGTTTTAGTTCAAGAAGCTCCAGTGTACATTAACTGTAAAGGGACAAGACACCGGTAGCAAAAGATACTACAAGATGAATATGAGAATAAACAAGATACAGTAGGGGTCCGGATAAAGAATCATATGAACAGATTTGCTTTTAACATACAGGGTTTAGTGTGCTATATATAAATGTGAATGAGAAAGTATTGCACATGTTTATTGTACAGTAGGGGAATATTGAACTCTTCGTGAGATATATGAGCCGAGAAAAGAAACTCTCCCTGTGTCTGGATGTTTTTGTTGCTCCGACCAGACCGTTTAATCAGAAAGTGTCTTGCTTTACATGAGACTTAAACAAAGGTTTTCATTTAATCTCACTGATGAGAAATAATGAATGATGTCTCCTCTGTGGTATTTCTTTGACATGTGACTGTGTGATGTCATCCCCGTCGATTATTCAGACTGAGATATGGATGACGGTACAGTACAGATGGAGGTTCTGGCTCAGGGGTACAATAGTGATATAGTTTATAAATCCTTCCCAAGGGCTTTAAAGCACTTTACATGAGCAAAACCTGTAAATGTCTGAAGTGTGTGTGAGGTTTAACACAGGCCATTTCTTACACCAGCTATAAAACCAGCAGCACCCTCACAAGATTTGCACAAACCCATTTAAAGGGGTCCGATATAACCATCCATCATTTCATACACCATATTGAAAAGGGGAAAAAATGGACTCTGCGGAGCTCGGCGTTTATACTCCAAAGAAAATGATAGAGTTATTTCATCTGGAAAAATTCTATCATACGTCCATTCGTAATAAACAAGACATAAAGCATCACACACAAATCTCATGAATCAGCAATCACGTGTGACTCGTTTTCCAAAAGATTGACTCATGTTTAATATTTGAGGTAATGAACTCATTTCTCAGAAAGTGAAAGTGAGAATGTAGACTTCATCACAGAGTGTTTCAGATGACTGGTCTTCTGTATTTATAGCATCTGATGATGATGATGATGATGATGATGATGAGGAGGTGAATTATTCGTATGTTAACTGTGTGTTTGTGTGTTTGATGCGGGGGGTTAATGAGAGCTGATCTGCTGACATTACACCACAGGACACGACACCTACAGAGGACCCGACTGGAAACACACAAACACATTCACTTTACCACAGTGTGAAAGCACTTTAACCTTTCGGCGTTCCCTCTTTTAGAACACAAGAGACACTGAGAGTAAAGGTTAATACTGCTAATGTTCAGCGGTCAGACTCGACCATACAGAACAATACATCTGAAAATATATGTTTGTGTGTTTGACACTAATACACACCAAACACATCCATTTCTCACAAACACACTGAAACACAACACACAGACAAAAACCCTTTCTTACACAGTTTTAATGCTCTAATACGCTAGTTATAACTCAATTAACAGCTAATGGGATAGAGAGAGAGAGAGAGAGAGAGAGAGAGAGAGAGAGAGAGAGAGAGAGAGAGAGAGAGAGAGACCAGAGAGAGGACCAGAGAGAGAGAGAGAGAGACCAGAGAGAGAGAGAGAGAGACCAGAGAGAGACCAGAGAGAGAGAGAGAGAGAGACCAGAGAGAGACCAGAGAGAGACCAGAGAGAGACCAGAGAGAGACCAGAGAGAGAGAGAGAGAGACCAGAGAGAGAGAGAGAGACCAGAGAGAGACCAGAGAGAGAGAGAGAGACCAGAGAGAGACCAGAGAGAGAGAGAGAGAGAGACCAGAGAGAGACCAGAGAGAGACCAGAGAGAGAGAGAGAGAGACCAGAGAGAGAGAGAGAGAGAGACCAGAGAGAGAGACCAGAGTGAGAGACCAGAGTGAGAGACCAGAGAGAGACCAGAGAGAGAGAGAGAGAGAGACCAGAGAGAGAGAGAGAGAGAGACCAGAGAGAGACCAGACAGAGAGAGAGAGACCAGAGAGAGACCAGAGAGAGAGAGAGACCAGAGAGAGACCAGAGAGAGAGAGAGAGAGAGACCAGAGAGAGACCAGAGAGGAGACCAGACAGAGAGAGAGAGACCAGAGAGAGACCAGAGAGAGAGAGAGACCAGTGAGAGACCAGAGAGAGAGAGAGAGAGAGAGACCAGAGTGAGAGACCAGAGAGAGACCAGAGAGAGAGAGAGACCAGAGAGAGACCAGACAGAGAGAGAGAGACCAGAGAGAGACCAGAGAGAGAGAGAGAGACCAGAGAGAGACCAGAGAGAGAGAGAGAGAGACCAGAGAGAGACCAGAGAGAGAGAGAGACCAGAGAGAGACCAGAGAGAGAGAGAGAGAGAGAGACCAGAGAGACCAGAGAGAGAGAGAGAGAGACCAGAGAGAGAGAAACCAGAGAGAGAGAGAGACCAGAGAGAGAGAGAGAGACCAGAGAGAGAGAGAGAGAGAGAGTCTGAGAGAGATAGAGAGAGAGAGAGAGAGAGAGAGAGAGAGAGAGAGAGAGAGAGAGAGAGAGAGAGAGAGACCAGAGAGAGAGAGACCAGAGAGAGAGAGAGAGAGAGCATGTATCATCTTTAAAAGCCTCCCCTGTTTGGTTACTAGCTAATGAAATATTATACTATAATTACTAATTAATGATATAATGAATTGAATTCCTATGTATTGCAGGTGAGCTACAGATTAGAAATCCCCAGCATGTATTTAGAAATGTGAATGAGTAAACCCAAAAAGTTTGATTTATCTTCAGGAAGGGGTTCAAGCAGACCAATCACAACTCTTGTAATGCGTGTTGCATTGACACACTTAACAAAAAATAAACCCTTGGAAAGAGCTGTTGTACATCCATCCTAAATCCTTAACATCTTTAAGACATCTTCTCAAGATTTATATGACATGTGACAGCAGAAGTCTTGCAGATGAGCAAACAATCCCAAGTCTTGCTGATGTAAAAGCAGACACTAACTCAACAGTTTACAAATATATGTGTGTGGATTGTTTTATTTGAATCTTTCTAGGGATTTTTCTCACACTCAATGTTAAAGCTGCTGTTAATATATTGGAATGGAACATGTTTCTCTTTAGGGATGTTCATTTGTTTAAAATATCTAATTCAGTATGTTTCTATCAAAGATTAAACCGATCATAAGTAAATATAAAAGCATAGATGGATAGCACAACTGAAGCCCAATGTGTGTATGTACAGTTAGTCCACATGACAGTACAGTGAAACAGCTGGACATGTGTGTAAACAGAAGTGACGGAGCAGGAAATTCAAGAACGCCTCCAGTTTCTCGAAACTCCGAGCCCCTCTCATTTTTCTTCCGCGCAATTGCTTGATTTCTCTCTTCCTAGGGACAAACTGCTTTTATTTATTTCCAGGGTGGTGATAAAATATCCATGCTGTTCGCCGCCGGCCCGATCGCCAGCAGTGGAGTTGAAATTAGATATCTATAATTCAGTTCACACTTCAGACGAGGGCCGTCACACTCATGTTCAGAGAGGAGACGCTTCGTCTCCAACGAACACCGCATGAAATTCTCATCAGCAAAGAGGCGAATGTAAGTACCTTAGGGTGAAAATAAAAAATCATAATAACACAACAGATAAAAGCACAATGAAGCTCATGTTCCATGGAGGAACTCTGCATTCAGACAGCACACAGCAAATCTTATGAGTTCCACGCCGCGTGGCTTAGGGTGGAAATCGTGCGGGATAATTACCGTCTTCCGCTTTTGCTCGGCTCATTTTCACAGTTTGAAGTGAGCAGGGAACGGCGTTTGGAGTCGATTGGGCTCGTGGTTTAAAAAATTGCCGGCTACAACACTTCCCTCTGCGATCACGGCTCCTTTGGGTTATTGAATTCTGGTGTCCGATATTACGGAACAGCTCTTGACCGTCTCGCACAACCATATTTTCACTTATTGCATGCGAACGGTGAAGACTTCCTGTGAGGAGGGAATAAAATTATAAATCATCAGCAAGTCAGAGACAAGAATCATGTACTTATGCTAAATGTAAGTCTTGACTGCAGCCTGTGATAGATTCTGTGTAACACAACCACATGCTCTAAACACAGATTTAACACACATGGGAAGCCATTCATTCTTGTTATGCCACTCTGTGAAACTTGCACTTTCAGCAAAATGATCCCTTGTGGTCGGGATTTCAGGGGTTAAGGGTGTGGTAAAGTAATGCTTCTCCAACATTTGAAATTTTATAACAACGTTTCACAGGGGCACACGCAGATAATAACGACGCTGCCTGTCAGAAGTTACTTCTCCATGTATCCAATCAGCGTTTGAGGAAAGGCTCCTATAAATATAGACATGCCCTCTTATCTTCATTCTCTCGAGCGTTAAACATCCCACCTCCATCCCCAACTCCACCCAGTCAATGGTTTCCTACCTTAGCCCGAAATGCGGGTGTGATGGTATGGGTTGGCACAAAGATCGAGCTCTGAGCCCTCTCCCTGGACAGCAACGCCAAGTACGCTTACCATTCTTGCCACCGCATTTAATTATTTGCTACGGCTAACTCATAAAGGTGACTTCTTTTGAGTCGATCTTGTGATCGCAAGGTCGATGGTTTGATTCCCAGGTCTGATAGGTAATGACTGACGTGGCCTTGAGCAAGGCACCTTAACCCCTTTCTCTCTCTGGGTGCTGTAGTGTTAGCTGCCCACTGCTCCATGTGTTTGTGTGTGTTTGTGTGTGTTTGTGTGTGTTTGTGTGTGTTTGTGTGTTTGTGTGTGTTCATTTCTTGAGTGTGTTCACGTCTCGCTGGATGAGTTAAATGCAGAGGTCACATTTCGGGAATGGGTTACATTCAGACATATAGATCACGTTCACGTCACTTCACTGAAGTCACGCTGATGAAGCAAAATAAAGGGACAATTTTTCCTACAATGCAACAAACTTCCTTGAGACTGGGTTCGCATGTCAGTCTATCTGGGATGTTTCTTTTTGATGTCTGAATTTATGTCTGTACGACATTTTTCTTCTTTGCTTGTCTTCGAAATATATCTAAGACATTTGCTGTCAGATGAAGACCTCTAGAAGATTTCTGTGAGATGTTTCATGATTCAGGATGAGGGTAAATACGTTTTACGATTATACAAATTAGATGTTTGCCAGATCTTTAGCAATCCTCGCACAAACACACCAGTACTAATAGTAATATTAAGACAAATATGTGGGCACACACACACACACACACACACACACACACACACACACACACACACACACACACACACACACACACACACACACACACACACACACACACACACACACACACACACACACACACACACACACACACACACAGAGAGAGAGAGAGAGAGAGAGAGAGAGAGAGAGAGATAATAACAGGTGTGTTATAAACTTATCCATCTTTAATCGCCCCTCACACACTGTGAGAATTCCCACTGTGAGATTCACGTCCAAGCAAGATTCCAGAGCATTCATCTCACAGATGAACTCATCTCTAAAGTGGACCTGGTCCCTTGTGTGTGTGTGTGTGTGTGTGTGTGTGTGTGTGTGTGTGTGTGTGTGTGTGTGTGTGTGTGTGTGTGTGTGTGTGTGTGTGTGTGTGTAAGAGATCAATATGAAGGCAATCATTGAGTATTTTTTGAAGTGTAGCACTTCTGACCTTGAGTGGATAAATGCAATCTATGAGCCGAGAACAGATACATCAGCCTCCGCTCGTCCACTGTAAACCTTTCTTCATCTGAGGATAGGAACCAGGGTCAGTGTGTACTTTAGGATAATTCTATACATCAAATGTTCACTTTATACTTTCTTAATACTTTCTGAAGGTTTCATTTGCGTTTTATCCAGTTTGTAATACATTCTAATAAATACATTCATTCTGTCATTATAGCTAAGAAATATCAAAGCTGTTGCTAAACATTGTTCTGGTTAATTAGAATTTTGTAAATGAAATGTACGGTGTATTATGGGATGGGCTTTATTGAACAGTAGTCTGCAAATGTAATGTTCCTTCATTTGCAAAATTAGAATATAATATAAAATAGTTGGGAATAAAGCACCGATTTCAGTATGTATACGTTTGGAGGAGATTGTTTTTACTCTATGCGCATTTTTTTAATTTATTTGCATTTTGCTGTTTGCATTAAACATTTTCATGTGATATTGCAAATGTATGAGAATAAATGTGTTCTTTCCAATTAACTATAATAAATGTCTTTTACAGTGAGTATGGGAGTAAAGTGGGTATGATTCTGGGCTGGTCCTGTGATGTGATATAGATTTTGATCACTCTACTTAAATGACTTTTCATATGTCATGTGATCATGTGAACTAGTAATTGATTTTTCCAAACTGTTACAGATCTTTTACAGATCTTTTACAGATATCAAAGAATCCATCTTAAAATATCAGAATCAGTGTTTTAAATATATGTGTATATACTGTATATAAGTATATTTCTACTGCTAATTCAATTAGAATATTAATGAAAATGACTTAAAAATGACTTTTTTATTAATGATTGAAATGAATGATATGTGTGACTCAATTCATCTTGATTTCAGAGTTTGTGTTAATCTGCAGAAATCTGATGATAAGGAGTCATTTATCTCATTGTGTTTTGTCTTTGTGATAGATGCACATTAAAGTTAATCCGTCTGAAAAAGCGCTCGACACATCGCTGCT
>CM065656.1:10920053-10923510 GCA_033220385.1 Triplophysa yarkandensis | reverse complement strand
GGTGGTCGCGCGCACATGTGGGGTGGTCGAGTGCGCGCGCGTTCACGTGAGCATCATCTCGCGCAGCATCTTTCTTCCACCGACATCCCATAATTTCACTTCATCGGGACTTCTACAGGCAAACAATCTTATAACAATCCTCACTGTGCAGATATTCGTGACGTGTTTCCATGGAAAATTGGCGAGATGGGTTCACGCGTGGATGATGGTGAAGATGATGGAGATGTTCAGCGGATCATGGACCGCAGTGGACGCGCTCACATTTCCACAGCAATACACGTAAGACACACCAACATCTCACCAACCATCTCACCAACATCTCACCAACATCTCACCAACATCTCACCAACATTTCAGCAACATCTCACCAACATCTCAACAACATCTCAACAACATCTCACCAACATCTCACCACATCTCAATAACATCTCACACAACATCTCAACAACATCTCACACAACATCTCACCAACATCTCACCAACATCTCAACAACATCTCAATAACATCTCACCAACATCTCACCAACATCTCAATAACATCTCAACAACATCTCAACAACATCTCAACAACATCTCACACAACATCTCACCAACATCTCACCAACATCTCACAACATCTCAGCAACATCTCACCAACATCTCAGCAACATCTCACCAACATCTCACCAACATCTCAACAACATCTCACCAACTCTCACCAACATCTCAACAACATCTCAGCAACATCTCACCAACATCTCAGCAACATCTCACCAACATCTCAACAACATCTCAACAACATCTCACAACATCTCACCAACATCTCAGCAACATCTCACCAACATCTCAACAACATCTCAATAACATCTCAATAACATCTCACCAACATCTCAATAACATCTCACCAACATCTCACCGACATCTCAACGACATCTCAGCAACATCTCAATAACATCTCAACAACATCTCAGCAACATCTACACCAACATCTCAGCAACATCTCAACAACATCTCAATAACATCTCAACAACATCTCAGCAACATCTCAGCAACATCTCACCAACATCTCAGCAACATCTCAGCAACATCTCACCAACATCTCACCAACATCTCACCAACATCTCAACAACATCTCACCAACATCTCAACAACATCTCAGCAACATCTCAGCAACATCTAAACAACATCTCAACAACATCTCAGCAACATCTCACCGACATCTCAACGACATCTCAATAACATCTCAATAACATCTCAACAACATCTCAGCAACATCTCACCAACATCTCAGCAACATCTCAACAACATCTCAATAACATCTCAATAACATCTCACCAACATCTCAGCAACATCTCAGCAACATCTCATAACATCTCAATAACATCTCAATAACATCTCAACAACATCTCACCAACATCTCACCAACATCTCACCAACATCTCAATAACATCTCAACAACATCTCAGCAACATCTCACCAACATCTCAATAACATCTCAATAACATCTCACCAACATCTCACCAACATCTCAACAACATCTCAACAACATCTCAGCAACATCTCAACAACATCTCAATAACATCTCAATAACATCTCACCAACATCTCAACAACATCTCACCAACATCTCACTCACATCTCAATACATCTCAACAACATCTCAGCAACATCTCACCAACATCTCAGCAACATCTCAACAACATCTCAATAACATCTCAATAACATCTCACCAACATCTCAACAACATCTCACCAACATCTCACTCACATCTCACACAACTTCTCACCAACATCTCAATAACATCTCAACAACATCTCAGCAACATCTCAGCAACATCTCAATAACATCTCAACAACATCTCAGCAACATCTCACACAACATCTCAATACATCTCAGCAACATCTCACCAACATCTCAGCAACATCTCAACAACATCTCAGCAACATCTCAACAACATCTCAATAACATCTCAATAACATCTCACCAACATCTCAATAACATCTCACCAACATCTCACCGACATCTCAACGACATCTCAGCAACATCTCAATAACATCTCAACAACATCTCAGCAACATCTCACCAACATCTCAGCAACATCTCAACAACATCTCAATAACATCTCAACAACATCTCAGCAACATCTCAGCAACATCTCACCAACATCTCAGCAACATCTCAGCAACATCTCACCAACATCTCACCAACATCTCACCAACATCTCAACAACATCTCACCAACATCTCAACAACATCTCAGCAACATCTCAGCAACATCTAAACAACATCTCAACAACATCTCAGCAACATCTCACCGACATCTCAACGACATCTCAATAACATCTCAATAACATCTCACAACATCTCAGCAACATCTCACCAACATCTCAGCAACATCTCAACAACATCTCAATAACATCTCAATAACATCTCACCAACATCTCAGCAACATCTCAGCAACATCTCAATAACATCTCAATAACATCTCAATAACATCTCAACAACATCTCACCAACATCTCACCAACATCTCACCAACATTCAATAACATCTCACACAACATCTCAGCAACATCTCACCAACATCTCAATAACATCTCAATAACATCTCACCAACATCCCACCAACATCTCAACAACATCTCAACAACATCTCAGCAACATCTCAACAACATCTCAATAACATCTCAATAACATCTCACCAACATCTCAACAACATCTCACCAACATCTCACTCACATCTCAATAACATCTCAACAACATCTCAGCAACATCTCACCAACATCTCAGCAACATCTCAACAACATCTCAATAACATCTCAATAACATCTCACCAACATCTCAACAACATCTCACCAACATCTCACTCACATCTCACACAACTTCTCACCAACATCTCAATAACATCTCAACAACATCTCAGCAACATCTCAGCAACATCTCAATAACATCTCAACAACATCTCAGCAACATCTCACACAACATCTCAATAACATCTCAGCAACATCTCACCAACATCTCAGCAACATCTCAACAACATCTCAGCAACATCTCAACAACCATCTCACCAACATCTCAACAAACATCTCACCAACATCTCACTCACATCTCAATAACATCTCAACAACATCTCAACAACATCTCACCAACATCTCAATAACATCTCAGCAACATCTCAACAAACATCTCAATAACATCTCAGCAACATCTCAGCAACATCTCAACAACATCTCAGCAACATCTCAACAACATCTCACACTTACATCAACATCTCAATCTTACACAACATCACACTAACATCAGCATCACAACAACATCTCAATAACATCTCAACAACATCTCAACAACATCTCACCAACATCTCAATAACATCTCAACAACATCTCAACAACATCTCAGGCAGCATCTACCAACATCTCAATAACATCTCAATAACATCTCAACAACATCTCAATAACATCTCAATAACATCTCAGCAACATC